>JAURVB010009822.1:0-38743 GCA_033002965.1 Piper betle | reverse complement strand
GACTAGCGTGATTACCTTTACACCACCACAAATAGAGTGAGTACATACCTAGTAGGATTTTTTCATATAAGTGTACTCCTCCAGCAGACCTGGTATCAAACCATGAGAGGATGGGACATATACTAGTTAGAGTCCTAAAGGAGTGAAACCAATTTTTCACGAGAGATCCAGTTTCTTTCCATGTGACTTGAGAAGTCAAAGACATAGACGAGCCTTCACCCGAATATTTTTATAGTTACCCTTTCAAATATATTAGTCATACTATATGTTTTTCAGATGGTTGAGATGAACAAACATTGATCAGTGCATGTGCCAAAGACTAGATGCAGATCCCATAGTTCCATGCAGAGTATTCTTTCATACTCCTTGAGATGCGTTATACATGTACAGGTGTTCTCACCTTCATTCCATCACAGAGAGCTCCCATCAGCAATAGTTAGTAGTCATGTAGATAGATGCCAGAGCCACAACATGTAGTAGAGTCATAGCACCTGTCCTTGTTCCATTATGGAACAGAGTGAGATACTTGACTAGGGACTGAGTTAGTTAATACCTAGTGAGCAGTTTGGTTCCTCGTGCAGGGACACCTGAGTGTTTGACATAGACTGTCAACATTGAACCATACTACTTATTAGCGTATACTCTTATATGGTACTAGAGTCCATCGTATGCTAGCAGGACTAGTAGGACACTCTAGTATAGTCATAGGACCTGGAGGAGAGTGCCCTGAGGGTACACGTAGTTGATCTATCATCATTGATGAGGATCAGGGAGACATGGATAGACGTTAGGCCGCATACCTCACACCGAGATAGTTTTCATGATGTAGTTTAGATTAGTACCCTTCAGTACTCTATAGTAATTGCTCCACTACCCAGTAGACCCTCAGGGGTGAACTTAGGTTTTTCCTGTTGAGGTCATTGCATTTCAGTCCCCATAGTTTGTAGTGACCCTATGAGCTAGTCCAGCAAGATGACTCGAGTATGCATGGTCAGTCCAACGAGAGGATTCAAGCATATATGGTTAGTCCAACGAAATGATTCAAATATGTATGATCAATCCCGATAGATGATTCTAACATATATGACATGTTTAGGTAGATGATTTGATCATGTATAGTCTGTCCAACTAGATTATTAAGGAACTAGCAAGCTTTGTCAGTGTTCAAAGTTCCAGGATCATATTGTTATGTTTGGGTCGTGTGCAACTAGCTTTCGTGGGAGAGCTACCAATTTAATAACGAGATGACATTTTCAATTAAGTTCTTTGATCGCAATTGATGTGAAAAATTTTGAGGACGGAATTTTTATAAGGAGGAGAGGTCGTAAAACCCAGCTTCGGGTTAGGGTTTTCCCGCTTATAGGTTGCTCGGTTTGGGTTCTGTCGCGAGTCGGTTTGAGTGAGCTCGAGGCATACCAATTTTTAGAATATGAGTATGGAGCCCAGATGGCTATATGTGCATGTTACGGTGGCTGTGTATGTCCAACATACATATGATAGATATAACAGAACAGGAGTTATCAGTGTATACACAAGGTATACAAATAATTTTTTTATGAGTTAGCTAAAATTTTAGGCATAGATCTAGGCCGTTGCAGCATTTAGTATATGTTTGGGATTTTCTGGGTATTTTATTTGCATGCATCATACGGATTTCGAATCACTAGATAATGCCCTTGTGGGCCCAACTTAATTGAGTTTAGGGCTCAAGGCCCATTTAGCGTTCTTGCCTCGATTCTCGCCTATAGGGTCATTTTTACTGCTCAAGTCAGTTTTGACTTTAGACAATCTCGATTTGAGTTTTCTATCCATATGTATATTGCATTTACCCACATGTGGGTCCCACTAGACCACAAGTTATCTGGATGCTCAGATTTTGCCATATGGCGAGATCTGAGCCGTCGACGTCAACCCTAGTTTTCTCCCATTGATATTTCAAATATTTCCATTGAGTTTTGGAGTTTTCTACCATTACTGCCACCACCACTTTAGCTCGCCACCAGTGAGACCCCGGCCCCTCCTTTGGCCATCGGATCGATATAGCCATGACCACCTCGCGGGCGGCTATCAATTTGTACCCACCATCGCCACTGGCGCCTCCGTAGTCGTCACCCACGATGACATATTTGTAGTCAATTTCCACTGTTGCTGCCACCCTTTCAGGCTGCTTTCGGCCCTGGCGAGCTACCTTCGGTGAGTCCGACCCACACAACTTCTATTCGATGAGAGCTTCATTTTGAAAGCACCAACGACCACCACCGTGGCCGTGATCACCGTCGGTGACATTGCTACACCCGGCAGCGATACCTCCCCTTTCTGGCCAAACTGCTCCGACCACCATCACCATCATGATCCTCGTCGCATGGGCTATTAATCCTCACTGGCAGAAACCCTAGCCACAGCATAGTTGGTGTTTCCAAGCAACAGACACCCACCCCCCAGCCAACCCGTTTACCTACGTTGCATTTGCTTGCCCGTAGCCGCATTCCTGTCTCCTTGCTGATGTAGGTCACCAGCCCGGCAACCATGTTCGAGTCCACCAATCCGGTTCAGGTTTGCCCAGTTAACCCAGCCCATTTCCAGTTAACCTTGACCGGGTTGGTTCAGCCCATTCGGTTCGGTCTGGTTTAACTCGGTTCAGTCAGGTTCAACTCATTTTCGTCTGTTCTTACACCATTTTTGGTAATTCGAGAACCTCTATATTAGTTTCGATGTATATTCACATGATTTAGCATGTTTAGATGTTATTATTATTTTTCTTTATTTATTTATTTATTTATTATTCATTTTGTATTATTCATGTATTTATTGATTATAATACATGTTTATATGATTACTTATTATTATTAATGATATATTTACTTATTAATATTAGTCTTATTTATGTTTACTAAATTGTATACATACATACATATATATATATATAAATGTATTTATCTGATTTATTTATTTATCTAATTGTTTGCTCCTATATATGTTATTATTTATTTGATTTTAGTTATGTATTATGGCATTGTATAACTATAATATTATTAATATTTATGATTAATGAGTAATAACTATTTATTTATTGATTTATTGAATTATTATATATATATATATATATTTATGTATTTATTTATTTATATGTTTACTAATAAGAGTATATGTTGATATTTACTTGTGTTTACCCATGTATTTTTATAGTATAATTATATTATTATTTTATAATTAGAGTATTCATGTTAATATATTTATTATTTATCTAATTATCTATGAGTGCATTTCTTTGTTTATTTATTATTTATTATTATTATGTCTCGATTTACATGTCACATGTTTAGTTATATGTTTGTTAGCATTGTCTTATTTTTTAGGATGTATTGATGATATGAGCACACACCACAAACATACATCATATAGAGACATCAGTATTTTATTTAGCAGTGGGTTTCGATGTAGGTTACGAAGTTTGAACTTGCCATAGATGTGTCGATCTGCTTGGAGCTTGGACCAGAGGTCTGCAAGACTCTCCCTTTTTGCTTGACTCCCTGTGTGTAGAGTTCGACATAGGATGACATCGGCGGTCTTTTATCGGATCACTCCAATGTTGGACCATTAAGCCATATTTCTAGATGTGATCCCTTGTTGGTTTTCGAACTGAAACTTTAGAAATCTATGATATAAGCCTCTTCCCAAAACCTATTATATAAGTACGCATATTTTTACGAATTTCACGTATAGGAGAGTGAGAGGTATGGAGAAATGTATGGACCGCACTAGTACTCCTTCAAACCCTGAGGTAGTGCGGTGTATGAGGGTACTGCATAACGCAACATATTTCCAAAATTTGTGGCACTAACTTAACTATTCATTTTGTCACTCGAGTACCGTAGCAGGTGAAATATAGAAGATGTGAGGGTGTAAGCGTTGTATGTATAAGTATAAATATAAGCCGTGCATGCGAGCCGATACTTGTTTATGTATGTTTGCTACTGCCCAATGTGAGGTAATTTTGAAGTTTCATAAGTTTTTGTAAGTAATAGAATAGCTATTTTGCCAGATCGTACTAGTTATTTTTCAGACCAGTAACACTCGTTACTAACGTTTTTCATATTATATATATTGGTCTTGAAATCTTTAGTTGACTTTGGTGGGAGGATAGATAATTGATACACACACTTGAGCTCAATGCCGTTACTTTGTTCTTACTTTTATTTATATTTGATAAGGTTTGACGTATATTTAACAATGACTTCCATTCACATGACAGCAAGCGGGTTGTTCCGATATATTTTATTGATTGAATCTTACTAACCAAGAACTTTAAACATTACTTGACTCGATTGTAACTTTTTTTATTTGGTTATAAGGTGAACTGAAATTGGGGTATTACATACAACAAGTGGGTCAAGCCCCAGATATGATGGGAATTGTGCATAAAATACATGCGGGTTGAGACCCAGATTGAGAGTGATTTATACAGTAGATTAGAATTTTGTGTGAATAAAATGTTTGAATTATAAATATGTGTTTGCGTATGTTGTTTTGACAGGGTGGCCCCTAATTATACTTTTAGGGGAGACTTTGTTTGTTTTATTTCAGGAATTTTTATTGATTTGATTGGAATTATTTTATTTTGTGAATTGGTTGACATGTCGTCTATATAGTAGCATGTTAAGGTTTTGTGCATTCATCCATGCATTTATAATTAGAGTTTTCATTTTAAGAGGCGGAGAATAGATCCACACGAGTTGGGTTCGGGTTAGCCGGCCCAACCGGGACCCGTGACATTTTGGTCAGGTTCCCGAGCCTGAACCAAATTTAGGGTGTTACAATTCCTAACTATATGGAGATGAATAGTCAACCCAATGTCATTTATGAGGAAAAGTCATTGAAGATACTTGATCGGCAGGATGAAGTATTGAGTACAAAAACAGTGCCACTAGCAAAAGTACTTTGGAGTAACCAAAGTGTGGAAGAAGGATCTTGGGAAAAAGAATGTGATATGCAAAAAGAGTATCCCAAATTGTTTGAAGAATTACTTGAGGTAATTTTTTTCGCAATATTTATTATTATTATTTATTTTTGCGGGTGAAAATTCCTAAGTTAGGGAGATGTGACACTGAGACCAAATTAGGAATTTGTTTAATGAATTTTTATAATTTAATGGACGTAGTTGGACCAGAATATTGTTTACCGGGTTAAGTTCAAAGTTTCCGGTTCAAATTTTGGTGTTTGTTCATTAAAGTTAAGTTAAATAAAATTTTCTACAGAAAACGGTCGACTCTACCATTTTAGTGAGTGGTAGAAAGGTCTATAGGGGAAAATAAGAGGAGGCTGATCCTCTCTCTCACCCTCTTACGTGGCTTCTCTCCTCTCTTCAATGTTGACGGTTACGATGTCAATAATTCCTTATTTTTCCATCGTTATTTCATATTTTATTCATCGCTCATGTAAATTTTTATTGTTTAGGATGTCATACATGCATAAATTATAATGGTTATCGATGAGATCTGATATATGGAGATCATGGAATAGGGTTTTTATGTATCTATGATGATATTTGATGGAGAATGATTGTTTTGTAAAGAATTTGAAAGATTTGAATTATTGTGCCTGAATTGTAATGCTATTATATGGAGAATTTCTCATGTTATCTAAGTATATGTTTAATTTTTGAAATTTACATGATATATGGGTAAGATCTAATCGATAAATAACTTAAGAAATGATAATTAGATGATTTATTTGAGATAGATCAACTTTAATGCATGATTTATACATTTTTTGTTATAAATTCCTTCAAAGTGATTATTTAAGGGTGGATTTGTAGAAAATTGGTTAATTTGATAAAAAACTATTTTGGGTATGTGTAGAATCATCATATGAACTTGTTGGGATGAAAAAGAATCAAACTTGATTGATAAATGCATGAAAAAGATCAGAAATTTGTGAAAATTTAGAAGTGTAAAAATTATCAGGGTGCTTGAGCGCTAGGAAATTGGGTGCGCACACGCTCTACTCTCTATTAAGAAATGTGTATAAAAACTACCCGAGCGCCAGGAAACTAGATACTCGAGTGCTAGTCTTTCGGTTAACAGATCTAAATTGAATTTTCGTTTGAGCGTTTTGTGTTCTATGATTGAAGTTCAAACTATTTTAAATGTTTGATAATTAAGTATTTAAATATTTAATGCTTCAATTATGATTGTACGATAATGTTAGTAGGTTGATATGATACATATGCTCTAATTGAGTACTTATTCTCAAAGTTGAGAAAGTACTTGTTTCAAAAACTTTAATTACTTATGCATGCATGACTTATCATCAATTCTGTATTTGATACGCGGTTGTGTGAGTAATGTGTATTATTAATTGGTGTCGTTTAGGTGCTATCCGAGAGCTAGTCAAGGGGAGGATAATACCTAAGGATTGGGACATTATAACCTTTATAATGTTAAATGAACACTAGTTAACGTTGATTAGTTGGATAAAGGGTGTAGTCACACCATTGGCATTAGAGGGGACGCATTGGACCTCGAGGGGACGCATTGGACCTCGTCTTCCTCATTAAAATTATGACCGTAATGTAAACTTCATCACACTATAGCATAAGGCTCACTACAATAGATAAAATATCTTGAAAACCAAGGGATAAAGAATAACTCAGTATGTACTTTAGGACAGAGTCTAAGTGAGGAAATAAGTCTATTGTCTCTTTCTGGAAAGAGCAACATTTATCGGACTCTATCAAATGGGACCCACTAGAAGTTGTAGTTTATATAAGATATATGAAGTGTGACTCTTGTATATATATAAGACTTTTATAATATTTTTTCTTCAAAGAACTTACTTTTGAGTATATTACATTTCACTTCTAGATTTAGGGTGTGACAAATATTGATCGACAGCAATCCTCATATTTAACGTTATTGTCGTATAAAAATTTGTAAAAAATCTTGTTTAGTTTAGTATCACTAAAATGAACTTAGTGTTTGTTTACTAATGTGGTTCATGCGTTTTCGAGAACAGGTGGATCATTTAAAATCAGAGAATGACGTGGAGTCAGAATTCCACATTTTACTTAGTTATATTAGATATTAAGAATATGATAGTTTCAAAGTTTGGAGATGTTTTTCCATTGACAACGTTGCACAGTGTTATATAAAATATATGCTTTCTAAAAGATAAGAGGCTTTGTGGAATTCATGTTCGATGCAGAGTCTTATCTCCTTCTGATCTAGTTACACTTGTTTTATCTGGCTTTAAATTTGATACTTTAACAAGATATTTCTATGCAAGTAAATCATTTTTTATGATCCTATTTTTTAATTTTCATGTTCTTAAAATGATGAATTATATTGGCATTTTATTTTAGGTGATCACCCATGATTGAATTGGCCCCGCCCGAATATTAATTTGGTTAGGATGACTTTTATTTTAACAAATGATTTTTGTTTAAATCTATTAAATATGAAATTAATTGATTAAGGAAATGATTGATAATATTCTAGAAAAATAATTCTATCATATAGAGCAAAGAGGATTGAAGGATATAATTTTATCAATTTGAATTATTTTATCATCCGTAATCAATATATTAGATTGATTTAATTATCTTTGATTGATATGAAATCAATAGGATTAAGACCTGCCAAATCATTTGATTAATTTACATATAACCTATAAATAAAGGCTTCACTTGCGATCTAAATCATCTATTTGACATAATGTAAAAAGTGGAAAAATTAGTATCTAATACGGGAAATTCCGTGATAAATGCCTTGGTGACGTGACAAATTTGGCGTGTCATGGAATTTTGCCACGAAAGCATTCGGTGGCAAAAAGATCTACATCAAATTTGAGTCCTATTGTCAATTTTGATTCCTGTGATTTTGGGATCTAGGTTGTAGCCCATAACTCTATCGAATTGTGATTGAATCCTCATGAATATACTTACTGAAATCTAGAAGGCACGAATATTCATTATGTTATTCTTTCTGAAAAATTTATAGGTAAACTCTATTAGAAATATTATTGTCCAAGCATTATTTTGTGGGACACAATATTGGAATACTATATATAACCACATTAAACAAAAAGGGACGGGTCCAAATGTGTATGCTAAAACGGATATTTCATAAAACCTTTAATGATTGAATATCCAATAATACCATACTTACACACATCGAGGTCATACTGATTGAGGAAGCCTCTCGAATAATATTAATTAATCATAAGTGATATACTATTCAATTTTATCATAGAACATCGGTGAAAATGACAGAAAATTAGCATTGATATGATCTACCATCAGGAAGGAGGGGAAGAAAAGAATTCGTAATCCTAACCGTACTTCTTTAGGAGTTGATGGATGACGGAGAATAAGAAGCAGACTCGTCTTGGACCATGATGGAGGAGATCGCCACATGTATGGCCTCTACCAATCCTCTTGAAGATAGTAATAACCACGCACAACTAAACTTCATGCCGGGATCTTCCTCCCCTTTCTCTCCCATGTAGAGCAAATCGATAACTGTGACAATATCTCCAAGTGTGAAGAGTATTGAGAATAAAATTCCAGCATCCATGAATATGAATAATTGTGACTTTGATAATGTTGAGATTGTAAGTTTTGTAAATGTCTAGTTAATCATTTTAGATTCTCTCAAATCTTCTTAAAAATGGGTTGCCTAAACAAAGTGGACTAATGTTGGATCAAAATCTGCCTTCTCATCCATGTTTTTGCTAATTATTAAAATCACAGTCTCCGCGTGTTTTTACTGGCATTAAAACTACTGTAAAATTTCAGACGATTCCTGTTTTGAAATGGCTCCTAACGGCTATGGTCAACTTCAACAAAACATGCACCTTACCCCCTAGTATACAATTGTTTCATTTTCGTCCTCTACATCATATTTGTTCCTTACTTAAACTTAAATAAGATGTCGATATATTTACCTTTGCAGCGAAATTGGATCAATTTATTGAATGTTATTTCACAGGCTGTTTTGATTTCAATCAGTAGGAAAGAAATTAGTTTCCACTTAAATCCCCCAAGTTTTTGTCCTAAAAGACCGTAGAAGAAGAAAACTATAAATCTTCCCAACTTGTCATCCAAAGTCATGTAAGATTATTTAGAGAATCTTATTTATACAAAAATAATATATGATTCTTACCCCAAGAAAGAAGATTCTTATTTAATTAGGATTCTCTATTAATTTATCTTAATTCAAAATAAATACCGATTTGGATTTCTCTCGATATTGGACGTGTTATAAACTAGGTCCACTACTTATAAAATTATTTAAAGATAGACAAATTTGCAACCATTTATTTTTTACACATGGTAAACAAAGAAACCACATAGAACGTTCAAAGCTTTTGAAAACATATGAAGGAAACGACTAATCACAAGTGGAGTCGCCTATGTAACCATCCACCCTTCTTCCACGTCCAAACTCCACCCTCTCAAATTCCTCTCTCTTTTACTTCTTCAATCATCTCCTTCCTCTTCCTCCCTTTGGTATCTTCAGAATACACGTGAGCTCTATAAATTGACAAGATCATACAAAAAAAAGAGTAATTAGATAAGCAAGAGTCGTTTAAGATGATAGAGCTATTCCCAGAGAGCCCGGCATGGAGCAGGAGCCCAAGGATCTCCTTCTCCCACGACTTCCCCAGACGGCCGCCGCCGACGGGATCCCCATCGACCGCCACCCCCTCCTAGACTCCCCCACCGACTTCCACTTCTTCTCCGCGGACTCCTACTCGTGCTCCGCCGACGACCTCTTCTCCAACGGCCGCATTCTCCCCTCCGCAACCGCCGCCGCCTCACTCCCCAGCCCTCCTCCCCACTCTCCACCACCTAAACCTCTGATCGATACTTCCACGCCTCAGCCGCAGCAACCGCCTTTGCCTTTGCCAAAGCCGGATGCCATCCTCTAATCAAGATAATTCGAAGGACGAGACATTGCGCGAAATCATGAAGCCGATACCGGAGGAGAGTTCTCCGGCGAAGGCATCTTGTTCGAAGAACTTCTGGCGTTTCCGGCGATGCAGCAGCCTCAACAGCGATGGCGGCTCCAAGATCAGCTTGCTCTGCAACCTCCCCCTTCTTCTCCGCAGCAGCTCCACCGGCTCCGTCAACCAAACCCAGAAAAAGGATTCCCTCCAAATCTCCCCAAAAGCCCTCCAAGCGGTGTACGCCTTCCCCTCCTTCCAATACTAGTGCTCCCAGTTCTTCCCTTCCAAAGCCTCTACCCCAGTTGAAGAAGAACGACAAGTCCCGCCCTGTTTTGAACGTTCCTCCACCTTACATTTCTCCCGGTACAACCAATCTTTTCGGCTTCGGTTACTTCTTCAGCCATGGCAAAGACCACACCGGCAAGCCTAGAGTGACCAGAAGATCAACGACCACCACATGTTGAAGAATACCAAATCATATGAATGTATGCATCATCATATTATGATCTCAAAAGAGTGTAAATAGGATTGATTGTTGCCATCACAAATCCCAGCAATAACTCCAATTTTGCCCAGATTGCTCAGAAGCTTTTGTTGGACGAATTATCGCATGGGAAGAAGTTGTCTATCTGTGGGATTTGGTGTTGCAGTGGTGATCATTTTTGGAGTGATTTGTGTTTATGTGACACATGTGGATGGCTTAGGAGACAAACTGATAGGAGGGTAGCCCCCTCCCATTGGTGTCTGTTTGTGCATGTTTTGGATCTTTCTTCTTCTTTTCTTTTGCTCCATTGTCGATTTTTCCGAATGTTTCAAGTACCAGCTTTTCCCTTTGCATTTGGGCGGTAACTAGTAAGTCTTTGAATATGTTTATGCTTGGCTTGATCTTATTAGCCAAAAGGCTGATAATGGTATATAAGAAGATTCAGGCAGAAATGTAAATCATATGCGCAAGTCTAATTCCGGGTATCCTTCATTAGGTACAATGTCCTTTATGGATTGTGGCCTAATGAAACCATAAACATTTATGTACTACTTGGGGAGCACTTGTTATGCACCTCCCGATTTCTAACTTCTCTAGGTGCGTGCGTGAAAAGTTGCCTTCTGAATAAAAGAGTGCAATGTATCTAAAATCTTCCAAATTTAATACACATGGATTCAATTTCAGAAACTAAATATGCAATACAAACCTACGTCATTTTTTTTTTTTGTTGTGGGAGACCAACCCTACTTCTTTTGGGTTTTCTAAAACTTAAGACGTATATAAATTAGTAGGCAACGGAGGAAGCTAAACCAAATTTGTGTGATCTCTCTCTCTCATACATACATACATATATATATATATATATATATATATATAATATATAGTAATAATAATAATAATAATGAAGGTTGTTTCATGATTGAGTTGATCACAGGCTTCGGAAAATCAAATACCCGACTTAAAAATATTTGGTTCATGTTTAGGAGTTTGGATTTTTAATATTATCTGTTTGATATTTGATCATGGTCTCAAATGAAATAATGGGAGCCGAACCAAACAAAATATTAAGTCTTTGTTTAAAATTTTATTAGTTATATTTATTTTTGTGAAAATATAATTAATATATTAAATATTGGTTAAGGTTAGGATTAGATTTAGTAGATCGAGTTCAGGTCGGGTTTGAATGCAAACTTAAGGAAGTATTTATGTTTATTTTTGTGGTTCATTGATATTGAGTCAGGGGCAATGGATGTCAGATGCTTAAAATGGTCATATAATTAAAATGACAGTTAATTTTTTAAGGCCGATATAAGATCCTACTTTACATTGCACTAGTGATATTTTTATGAAGCGATATTAATCAAACATGCTTTCAAACATTTATAATTCTTTTTCTAAAAAATACTAAATTTCAGCCGAATAGTCATGATTTGCGTCAAAGTCGCATGAGTTTAGCTTTTATCATATCAAGTAAAACATCAAACTCAATCGAGGTTTGGCCGGTCACAGCTATCAGACTTGTCATAATTAATTTACAACAGTTCTTGACATTTTTTCATAGCAAATTGAGATAGATATAATCATAGATTTCAACTTATAGTTATCATGACTTCAATCATCATGGAAGGAAATGATTGAAGAATAACCCAAGATGTAACGTGAGGGGGACTAATTAGTGCCTGGCAAATTCCAGAATCGAAAGAGCTTCTCTCATAGAATGTCAATGCATGTTCTATAATAACCTGGGAAAACATGCTCTGATTTGATATCCGAACTGTATTTACTACCTCTATAATGAACAATCAAGACAAGGCAGAGTAAGTACTTGATGGTAACCTTGGCAAAACATGTTTTGATTTGATATCTGAACTGTGTTTATTACCTCTATAATGAACGCCCAGACAAGGCGGAGTAACTAGCTACTTGATGGTAATTAGTGAAACGCATCCACCCACCTAACTAATGTATAAAACATTGTTGGATTTACCCAAGATTCCAGGCAAGGTAAGGCATGACACAAGGGATCATGAATCATGAGGTAAGAATGTTATTATTACTATTTACTACTGGCAAGATGCCACAATAGTGCACATATGTTAGAGTTGGACTCTTAATTTTATATGCAGACACTCTTTTAAATTATGAGATAAATTAAATTGATATGATGTCTTAGAGACGACTCTGATTTAAAAAATAAGCTCTAATTAAATAATACTATTAAATGCTTTGATTTTATTTTTAATGTTTGTCCTGTTTTAGTTTGTTGAATTTGATGGAAATATTACACAAAAATCAATCAAAAAAGAAGATGGAGTTTGCAAACTCGTGATATACCTATTTGTAATCTACAAAATAGAATGTAAAATTAAAGTTTATCATTTGAGGAACACTAAAAAGTGTTAAACTTCTAAGTAATATTACAACTCTCATATACTAGAGCCAAATTACTCCAAAGATACAACAGATTAATCCCTTATTCATGAGTACGGTAATGAAGCACCAATTTATTAGACTGTCAAGAATTTTCCCATATCTTGTTTTAAATTACAAAATAATTTTCTTTTCAGGAAATTTAATAGAAATCAAGAAGGAGAAAGGGAGAGAGAGAGGATGGCGGAGAGTTGAAGGAAAAAGTACAAATGTTAATGTGAAATCACCCCAAAAATGGATAAACAGAGAAGGGCGTATCTTTTTAAAATAACCATATTTAAAAAAATAATGGTACATCCGTTTAGACGAACGTGTTTTTAAAGACACAAACAATCCTCAGTTGTATTTTAAAACAAGATTTGGGAAGTTCTTAACGTTTAATAAATCGAAAAAGACTTCTTTATTGCTCCACTCATAAAGCTCTAGTGCCTGAAAGTAACAATTTTACTTTAAAGTCGACATTTTTTAGTGTGCCTTAGATAGTTAACTTTGATTTTGTTTTCTATTTTGTTGATTATAAATTGGTATTTACAAGTCTGTAAATTCCCTCCCATTTTAGTATTTATTTTTGTGCAATATTTCCAACCAAATCTCCTACTTTCATCTCTGATTTTAAAGATAAACTATAATTAAAGTATACTATTAAATGGTTTGATTTTTTTAAGGTTTGTCTTATTTTAGTTGGTTGAATTTCCTACATTTGATTAGAAGGAAATGCTTTTGATTCATCTTTTATTAATAAATTAATATACGTAGATATACCACAGTAAAAAAAGATCTAACCATCCGTTAAGATCAAATAATCATTAATTTCTAAATTAAATAATTAATTATTTTTGTTACTGTCCTTGTAATTTAATGACTTATTTTAGCTTTAAGTTATGTCAAAATATTCATACTAGCTGAGGTAATATATATTTCTTTTATTGGTAAGAGTAGAAGAGATAACTAATTCCCGCGTATGGCCGGCCGAGTACGTACAGCCTTGAGGTTGTTCATTCCCTCAGAAATACATATTAGAATCCAAGTCAACTAGTTAATCAAGTCATTCTTTGAATGTTCATTTGTTTTAGTAATCTAATCTACTCATGAAAAATTGACAAGGATTGATTATTTAAAATGTAGAATCAAGGATGCTTGGGTGGATATAGTGGCCCACAGGCCCAAAGCCTTCACCTAACGGGAAAAGCTCTGTCGGTTTCTTGACATTGGTGGCCCTTATCTCCGTTGATGCGGATGACTAGCTTCCACTGACTGTAATTGTTTATAAAAAATATCATTTTTGTGGGTCTTCTAACCTAACGTTAAGACCCACCTTTTCCTAATCTTTCTAGTTGTTGTCTGCACGTTTTGGTGAGCGACATAAGCAAAATGGTATGAAAGGCCATTATCAAGTGTCATGTGTCCCTTCCAATTGATCATTATGGTAATTCTTTTGTTGTATGCTATTAAAAATTAGCAACCCAATTTTCATATCATATGAATTAAGTTTCTATTATTATTTTGACTTCAAAAATTCCAGGCATCCATTTTACTGCGAATCGAACTGCATATACATGGATGACTCCATGGTCTGTAATGACATATTTTCTAATTAAATGATTCCTCGAATAAATAATAAAAATTCTTAAAACATATTATATTTTTAAGTTTAGATAAATAAATATTTTAATGGAATATAAATCACACATTTGCCAATTTTAAGTATAAAAAATAGTAGTATATATTAATTTCATATTATCTTTTATTTATCAGACAGAAAAAAATATCATTCATGCCAACTTAGAGTCGGCCCTGAGTAGACTTTACTCCCTAGCATTGCCAGTCCAGTCCGAATCCTAAGCCTTGATTTAGGAAAAAAATAGCAGGCTATTCTGGCACAACCAAAAACTCAACTGGTCATGAGCTTGCTCATTTGCCAGATTGGGTTAAACTAGGTGATGTAGGTTACGAGAGAATAATATGCTGGTCAGCAAATGACATAGCAATATAACCGGCCGAAGATAAAGTAAGAAGATGTTACAGTTAACATCCATTGGGGGAATTGGAAGGCAAAAGAATGTAATAATTGATGAGAAGATGAAGAGATAAACATAGCTATGCATGGACCAACCAAAAGGAATCTGCCGACGATCACTTCTAAAGTTATCCAATGGAGAGTGTGCTGTGCAGTGTGCAACCTTTTGTACATGTTTTGTCTAGTTGCAAGGCAGAAAACTTACTCACCATGTGGCTTCCTTACATGGAAAGGCCCATTGAGATTAGAAAAAGAAGACTGAGATCTCAAGTAGCATGCCCAACATAACTTTGCTCAATTTTATCGTAACGTTTTTGACTTACTCTTTGCACTTTACAGATGTTTGAGGCCCCTCTTGAAGCCATTCACTAGTAGACGTCGGTCGGTGTCACCACTAGCTGGACAATTGCTTTGTGGTAACATGCACATGCCAAGGTAGGAAAGTTTGAGCAAACAAGGTCCCATTTCGATGATGATTGACGGTGTTTTACTTAGTACTTGGGGATAGATTCACTGTCTAGCAGCAGATTAGGTTCTACTCTCATTTTCAAGATGTTTGAAGAGGATCATGCCTAAAAAGTTTTATAGATTCCACTTCTTAATTCTTTGCTTCAAGATAAATGTGCTTAAACGGATTCTGTCAATGACATTTTCACGGTCAAGTACGCCTATACTAAAACATAGAGTTCAATTGTTTGGTATGTTGACTAGAAATTTTTTTGTCGGATAATAGTCAATTAATTAGCATAATAACAATAATAAGTTTTTCATAAATTATATGATAAGTTTGCTGTCAGATCCCCAAATAAGTACTTCAGTTAGTTCCACATTCAATGCCTACTGGATAAGATATAATAGATTAAGGAAGATGATTTTTCAACATAGTTAACAATTATTTAAGAAATGACTAAGCACATCAATTTGTTCTATTTGAGTTGGACAATTACATATGATATGATAACTAATCCAAAATTGTGTTAGATGACGATAGTTGGGTGAAAGAAATTTGGTGGGGTATGCGATTTACCTTAGAATAGAACCATAAATAAGAATTTAAAGGACGAAATTTTTTTAAGGTGGGTAGAATATAAGTTCTCCCAAGCAATCCAGTTAATCCACATCATTACCTACCAACGAAGATCCAATATAATGTTAGTGGGAGTGGTACTTACAATCTTTAACATGACTAACAATTTTAAAGAAATACTAAGTCCATCATTTTCTATTAATTGGGTCCAATTGTTGCACTGGCAATGGATTAATTAGCATAATGAATACAATACCCTTTTCATGGATTTCATAGGAAAATTATAACCAGTTCTGGTTTGGCAAACCCACAAATTCAGACTCTCAAATAAGGGTATTAAATGAGTGAGCAAGTCGAACTGAGCATGTGTTCGAACTCGTCTTCAAAAACTTGAGGATCACTAGAACTAGACTCCAAATTGAGCGAGTTTGAACATACATGCTTAAGATCAACTTGAATAATTCTAATGTTGCTCAAGCTTGACTCGATCTTTAATGCACTTAAATTGCTAAATTTTTAGAATATCCAAACTAGCTCGACTCGATTAGGCTAGAAACTAGCTCCACTTAATGTAACACTCTGTTTTGGTTCACCTGTGAATCTTCTCAAAATGTTACTGGCGATTGAACCATTCGTTAATCTACTTGATTTGGTTAAGCTGACCCTATCCGGTCACTTTAAACTACCCTTGGCGTCTCAAGATGGTGATGTAATATGCAAAGTATGGATGAGATGCTTGGGTTCTAGCATTGTCCTACATGTGTGCTGTGATATTCAAACAAGCTTACAAACAAAGCAAAACAAATGAAAAGTTTAAAAGAAATATCTATTTTAAAGAAAAAAGAATAGAGTCTCCCCTAAAAGTGCAATATGGGCCACCCTGTCAACGACAAGAAGTATATATTTATGACCATAAAAATCCACAACCACAGTCCAAACACAATATTTTCTACACATTCAGATATCCTTACTTTCCTCATCATATGAGCCGAGTCTAAGCTCTATTACTCATCTATTCATTTTCCATTCTCTATTTCATTCACATGTAACATATTTATAACAGTTCACACAATAGTATTTCAATTTCATCATCTATAGTGAAACACACATCATCATCCCTAGTTACACTCAACAGGTACATGTGTGCACGATTTCAATGCTGATCCTCCGCGGTCCCAACATCGCTCATGCTTCGTAGTTCTCACCTATATATATAATAAAGACTCCAGTGATGAGTGTTACCAGTCCAGAAATAACAACTACCAAACTGACACAGGAGAGTTGACCCTCCCATTGAATGAAAACATCATTACTCTTCCTCATAGAACTCTCACAAGGGCAATAATAGAAGACGTTGATCTCTCGCGACAACATCCCCTTTCTATCTCATCCTCATGTATTAGTCACTTTAAACTATCCCTTGCGAGAAAAAATCATTCACTTGCTCTTTCAGCCCTCTATATCCTCTGTATTACTCTTGCTCTGATAAATCACCACTTAACATGTCCTGTAACATACAATCCAAGAAATAATAGAATGAATCGACAATCAAGAGTATGAGTCCTAAACGGACCTAGTAGAAGCTCCCAACGGGGTATCACACCTATGCGGCGAGCTCGTACACCGAACCTACACAAACAAGACTAAATTCTAATGCCCATGTACTCTCATATGATGCATGAAAGACATGATGGATAAATCAAACAACACTAGGGCAAGCATGTATATCCCGATCAATCCATCAAATCCTAACAATCATGTCAATTAACTAAATAAAGATCATATTTTTTGATGATTTAACTAGTACTCAATCATAACAATTTAATCATTAGAACTAGATGTGTAATTCACAACTCTAATTATCTAACCTTAATTAACAGTATTATGGAGATGCACGCATTTTTAATTAACTAATCAATTATTTTTCATAATTACAAACAACGTAATTTCAAAACCCTAAAATTAGTGCACAACCAAATCTATGAATTTTACCCAAATGATGCACATGCTAATGATGGTCAGTCATGTATAAAAGCCAGAGATTGTGCGGTGACGACGGCAACAGCAGTGGGTGCGGTTACCGGTGCCGTAAGGAAGATGACAGCAACTGTGGCTGCCGTCCCAAGGGCAGCATTGAGAAGGGAAAGGGTATCTCAACGTGGTCCGAGCACCACTGATCGGCGGCGACCGCCAATCGCCGACGGCGGTGGTTATGGGTTGTGGCCGGCTAAGGTGAGGGCGGCCATGCTGTGGGGTTGTCTAAGGAGTGGAGAGAAGGGCTAGGGATGGTCGAGATTAGGTAGGGGGTGGACTATATGACTGGAGGCAGTGTGCGATTGGTCGGCGGCGGCACTAGTTGCTGGCCAACAAGCATGCAAGCGACAGAACGGGGACTGGTCGGAAAGGATGAGGGAAGGGCTAGGGAGGGTTGTTGGAGGTGGTTGCCGGCGTTGATGGCTGCTGGCGACATATGCAGGTGGCAATGGGTGATTGTATGTGGAAAACATAGAGAAAGGAGGAAGTGAAGGAAGGAAGAAGGGGCGGAGGTGAGGCTCAGTTGATTGCGAGGGGGTCGCTGGGGTGGTGGTTGTCAGCGGTGGTGAGGGCGATCGCTGGCGGATCAAGGGAAGGAAACAAGGATGGGCAGCGTTTGGAGGAGGAAGTCTTGGAATTACAACTTGACTCATTCCTGACTAGAGTCAATAATGATACTTAAATGCAAAAAAATATAAAATAAATATGATAAAACTCTATAAATTAAAATATGCTCAAATAAATAAAATAACATGTTTTAAACATTCGAACCCACCCAGAATCCTATATAACACATCCTAACACAATAGATGACCTAATTCTAATTTCTACGGTCTAATGCATGAAATAAATAAATCAAAAAGTCTGGCATACTCTCATATATTTTGATAACTCATTTTTCTACTTTGTTATTGATGTTATCATCATACACTTGGGTATACTTGACCCTCATGGCTCATAACACATGGCCGGCTCAGCTCGGTGCATCGACTAGACCTACAGCTAAACCAATTGGTTCACGAGTATAAAACCCTAACTCGAGTCACAAGTTTTACATGCGCTATGTAGCAGTACTCGTGAACCTCTAAATTTCTCTGGGTTTGAGGAACTAAAGGTGGAGTTATCAGGATCCCTTGCGAATGGAATGGATGCTAACCAATTCTAGAGCCTGCTTTGACGAATACACACCCTATCTCAAGACGCGACCGTCGATTTTCCTCATCTCACATCTCACCGAAAACATGAAACTACATGTACATAAGCCTGGGTAGGGATTTCAATAAAATAGGCCCTAAGGCATTGTGAGATGGATTTGAATTTCAAAACAAACTCGAGGGATCTCATCCTCGAGGGTTATTAATCTGAAAATATGATCGGCTAAATGGCCCGTATAGAGTGGGATACAATAAATCCACCCCTCGACATGTTTGCTTAACTGTTAAAACAAAACATGACAAAATGAGATAATGAATTGAGAGCAAGTTCTAAACGAACCTAGTAGAAGCTCCAATCGTGTCCACGTGCCTAGGCGGCGAGCTCCTACTCTGTACCTAAACATCAAATCTAAAAGCTAATGCCCACTAACTAAATGATGTATCAAACTCATCATAGACATCATACTCACAATACACTCATCACCCATCAACAGTCAAACAATCATCAATGTAAAAATATTTATAGTTCATCCTATTCATACTGATTTTAATATATTTTTTGAAGTTACGTTGCAGTCAATTAGCATGCTCAAATTTAATTTAACTAATTAGCATTCATTAAATACAACTCAAATCATACAAATATCACTTCATCCACCATCAGGCATTCAT
This sequence comes from Piper betle, assembly GCA_033002965.1. Taxonomy (NCBI): domain Eukaryota; kingdom Viridiplantae; phylum Streptophyta; class Magnoliopsida; order Piperales; family Piperaceae; genus Piper; species Piper betle. The sequence continues at coordinate 18,977 of JAURVB010009822.1, read as the reverse complement.
CACATCTAACAAGCAATCCTAACATGTCATGCTAACAATCATCAATTTTGAATAATTAAATCGGAGGTAATTATACTTTGCATCTTAAGCAATCAGCTACAGCTAGGGTTTCATCATGCGGCTTGAGACTTGAATTCAACACCCGATGGCGTCTGATGTTTGATTGCGTTCGATTGGATGAATTCAGCGAAAGATCTGGCAAATTTCAACGAATCTGATTTTTTGGCATTTTTCAGTGGCTTTTTGACGGTTTTTCGGCAACTTTTCCATGGAGGCAATCAGGGATATGGGTTGGCGCTAGTTCAGCAAGCTCGACCCAATGGTGGTGACCGTGAGGACGGCAATGGGGATGATGACCACTTGCGGCAGCAACAAGTTGGCCGGGGTAGGTCGGTCGTACGATTGGGCCCTCGGTCGGCCTCTACGGCAGCGCTGGGTATGGAGGAAATGATCAGAGGTCCAACGGGTGGCATCAGTGGCATGGCCATAGTAGAGTTGTGTGGACGATGTCGGGATGGACGGTGCTAGTTCACGGCTCCTGCTCGTCGTGGAGACCGGGCGGCCTGACTATCTGATCTTGGTACAGCGTGAACAAAGTGGTTAGTAGGTAATCCATCCTAATTGGTATGACGTGAGTGCTCTTTGTGAGTCTATCTACTATGACCCATATTGCATCCTTCTGTAGGTGGTCCTAAGCAAATTGACTACAAAGTCATACGCTATGCTCTCCCACTTCCACTTTGGGGTTTGCAATGGTTGTAACATTCCACCTGGGCATACGTGCTTGGCTTTCACTTGCTGGCACACTAAACATAAGGCAACTATGTCATACACATCTCTTTTCATTACTTGGATACCAATATATTTGTTGGACATTGTGGCACATCTTCACTCTACCTGGATGCACTGAGCATCTCGACACATGAGCTGCATGAAGAATAACACTTCGAAGTCTGGGACACTCTAGAACATTTGGCACATAGAGTCGACCTCTCAATCTGACTAACCCATCTATATTTCTAACCAATTTCTGATGTGTTCCCTCTTCCAACCAGTGCCTCAACTATGGGTCTACTTCTTGTGCAATCCTGATCTACTCAAGTACACTCTGCCGAATGGTTAGTCATTCCATCATTCCAACTAACTGCCTCTGACCCATCGTATAGCGAGTTATTGACACTATTGCTAATCCTGCAAAGTACAAGACTCCTGGCTCTCTGCTCAATGCATCTACTACCACATTCGCTTTGCCCTCGTGGTATGCTATGTCAATCTCATAATCTGCTAAAACCTCTAACCCATCTTCTCTATTTACTGTTTAAATCCTTCTACATAAAGATATATTTAAAACCCTGGTGATTAGTCAAAAGTTTGAAAGATGTTTCACATAAGTAGTACCTTCATGTTCTGAGTGTGAATATGACTACTGCAAGTTCTAGGACATGTGTAGGATAGTTACGGTCATGCAACTTGAGTTGGCGGGATGCATAGGCTATAACCTTATTCTTTTGCATCAAAACATAACCTAGTTCAATTCCTAAGGCATCTGTGTATACTACAAAATCCTTATATCCCTCTGGCAATGTGAGGATAGGCGCCAATATCAATCTCTCCTTCACCGTCTTAAACTCTGCTCACATCTATCCGTTCATCTGAATTGTTCCTCCTTCCTAGTCACCCGTGTAAGAGGGGCTGCTATGGAAGAGCAATCCTGAATAAACCATCTATAGTATCTAGTTTGGCCTAGGAAACTCTGAACCTCTATATGTGTCTTTGGTTATTCCCATGGTACTACTATTTTTTGCTTGGCTAGATCTACTGAGTTGGCTGATACTGAGATGATATGGCCAAGAAAGTTCACCTCTGACAGCCAAAACTACACTTCGAAAACTTCCTATACAACCTATGCTCTCTTAGTTTCTTCAACACTATCTTTAGATGTTGCTCATGCTCTTCCTTTGACGAAGAGTATACCAGTATGTTGTCTACAAAGACGATCACAAACTGGTCCATATATGAACTGAACACTTTGTTCATCAAGTCCATAAATACTGCTAGAGCACTAGTCAATCCAAAAGGCAAGACCAAAAACTCATAGTGCCCATATATAGTTTTGAATGCAATCTTCGGGATGTCTTTTGCTTTAATCTTCAACTGGTAATATCCTAACCTCAAATCAATCATCGAGGACGACGACTGGCTGATCAAATAGGTCATCAATGCGAGAAAGAGGGTATATGTTCTTAATAGTTGCATGGTTTAGCATCCTGTAATCGATGCATAAACGCATGATTCCATCCTTCTTCCTCACGAATAACACTGGTGCACCCCATGGGGAAACACTCGGTCTGATGAATCCTTGATCCAATAGTGTCTATAACTCTTCCTTGAGTTCCTTGAGTTCAAGAGGTGCCATCCTCTACGGAGCCCTAGAAATCGGTGCTTGCTTGGCATCATCTCAATGGCAAGGTCTACCACTCTGTCTAGCAGCAATCTAGTAATCTCCTCTGAAAATACATCAGTGAATTCTCTGACCACTGGAATCTCCTCAATGCTCGGTTTGTCCCTTGAACCACTCTGTTCAGCCAAGACTAGCATTGCCATTATCAGCTCACTGCCTTTGTCTAGTTGTCTCATTGCATTTTGATAGGATATCCATCCTTGTTCTCTATCTCTACCCTGACCTTGGAAGGTAAAGCGGTCTCTTACGTGGCAGAAAGTCACCGTCTTTCTTCGGCAATCTATCATGGAAAGTCACCGTCTTTCTTCGGCAATCTATCATGGCTCCTTCCTTGGACATCCAATTCATTCCAAATATCACATAAAATTCATGTAGCTTGAATAATTTCAAATTAGCTACAAGTTGTCGCTATTGAATCTCAACAAGGACATTACGCACACACTCACCCGTAGCTATCACACTACCTATGGAGTGGAAACTAATAGTGAGTGTCCTGACTCTTCTATCTTACATCTAATTCTACTTGTGTTCGTGTATGAAATAAATGATTGTGTGCTTCCAGAATACAAAGCTTACTGAAAGCATTCATGTCATGACTATCATATCCTCAAGTGCCTCTGCTACAGTGGCCACATACATCCTCATTGGCTACCTCCGTGTTGGGGCAGGAGATGTTGCTGGTGGTACAACCTGATTTTGAGCTAGCGGTGCTTGTTGTCTACCCCTTTACGTCTAGCTTACCCTGCAGCCATGTACCCTCATTGGTTCTATCCCCTCTGTTACTATCTGGGTGGTTGTTGGTCTCCACCTCTCTGGCCTTGACCTTGGCTTTGTTGGCCTTTCTGTCATGGTTGCTACTAGGGAGCAGGGAGTGCAAGTCTCTATGAAGGCGCTAGGAGCGTCAGCTGCTGGGTCTGGCCACTAGGACAAGTTACAGCTTTATGCCTTGATTGCCTACTCTATAATCTGAGGCTCGATGTCCTGACTGACCACAACTATAACAAACATTCATGCCTACTTTACATTCACATCCATGGTGACATTGGCAATTTTGACAAAAAGCTGCTATGTAGTCTTGAACTTGGCCATTCATAGACCTCATGGAAATTGAAACGTCTGTTCAACGTCTTTGTTGTGCTCCTTCCTTTTGCTGATATGACCTTGGATGTTGTTGCCTCTGGTCAATATTCTGGTGAGGTCGAGTAGTTATAATTCACTCTGCCTAGCCTGCAGATCTCACAACATCACATAAGGCATTGAACTTCCTATCCAAATAGGCCATCCTAATCTCATGTTGGAGGCCTTAATAAAAGCACTCTATCTTTCTTCCTTCTGTGGGAACCAAATTTGGTGTTAATCTCTCTAGAACTCTAAACCTGGTCTCGTATTGCACCACTGTCATGGGTCCCTTCTTCAATGTCAGGAATTCCCACTCCTTCCTCTTCTTGACATTTGGTAGAAGTACTTTCCATCGAATTCTACTCTAAATTCCTCCCAAGTGATGTCCTGAGGTTGGCGGGGCACAAATGTAGAATTTTGCACTAAATCCAACCATACTCTAGCTTTATTCTAGAATGCTCCTGTAATGATGCATACCTTGTGCTCCACTGGGTATGCCATACTACCAAACTCTCCTATGGTTGATGATATTGACAGGAATGCCTCTTCCGCATCCAATTTTCCAAAGAAAGGTCATCCACCATTCTTTACGAACCTTTCACACTTCCACAGTTCTAGATTCCTTTAGCCATTGATTTATTTGATCCTTCTCTTAGCTTATGCTATGGGAACTGTGGTCTTGTACCTGTAAGTACACTGTCACACTTGTAGCTGCACTTCCACCTGCAGTCTGCCAGCTACCTGTTTCGGCGGGTTTACTGACATCAGGTCTCATTCTCGCCTAAAATAGGACAAACAAAGGAGCCATTGTTAGTGTAGTCCTCTGTTGCAATGGTGAAGGAGGAGGTGGCATCAGAGGGACCATGAAAATTGCTGGTTCTCCTCGTGCCTCTTCATCCACTACTGATCTCTTCTCAACTTTGGCCACCGAAAGGGCTACATGCTTGAGCTCTCTCCTAAATTCCACTTGATTTTTCTACATCTATATCTGAACTTCAGCCAATCTGGCAATTGTTGCTTCCCACTCTTGTCAACTACTTCTGCTACGGTGTCTGTTATGAGGACTGTCTCAGTAACGGCTCACACTGCGTCAACTAACTAAAATTGGGGCACTAGCCTTTTCTAGTGGCATGGTGGTCCTTGATCGACTAGGGGCTTTCTCACTGTGACTATGGCAAGAACTCTCCTGTCCAGGTAGTAGAAGGGATGGGGTCCTGATCTGTGTCCTACGAGTCTGTTTCACCATCCTGCCGGTACTCCCTACTCTAATCTGATCACCTTGTCACACCACTATTTGGTAAGAAAATCTACAAACCAAAAATGTTAAAGATAGAAAAATACTTGTAGGTATAGCTTGGAGCAGCTTTCGCACATATGTAACCTGTAATGCATCTACCATCTTAATCAACCAAGTTAGCTCTAATACGAAGACTGCAACACCCCGTTTTGATTCACCCATGAACCAAGCCGGAAATGTTACAGGTGACAGAACCATTCACTATTTTACTTGATTTGGTTAAGCGAACCCAGATCTACCCTTCTCCGGGTTTGAGGAAATCAAAGGTGGAGTTATCAGGATCTCTTGAGAATGAAACAACATTCACAAATTCCAGAGCTCGCTTTGACGAACACATGCCCTATCTTAAGATGCACCCATCAGTTTTCCCTTGTCTCGCCCTATCTTAAGATGCACCCATCAGTTTTCCCTTGTCTCACATCTCACTGAAAATACGAAAACTATATGTACATAGGATGGGTAGGGATTTCAATATAATAGACATCGTGAGATGGATTTGAATTTTGAAAATAAACTCGAAGAATCTCATCCTCGAGGATTATTAATCCGGAGATACAATTGGCTAAATAGCCTGTGTGGAGTGGGATATAATAAATCCACCACTCTACTAAACGGACAATGTACAAGCATACTTTCATATACTCTGATAACTAATTTTTCATCATCTTTCTGACATTATCATCATACATCTTTCTGACATTATCATCATATACTCAGGTATACTTGACCTTCATCACTCATAACTCACAGTTAGCATCGACTTAGCACGCGGTTCATGAAACTGACTCGTATCGGACCAACGGTTGAACCGACTAGTTCGATAGTGTAAAACCCATGTAAAACCTTTACTTGAGTCATGGGTTTTACACTCAATCTCAAAACCAACTCCTAAATTGGGTCATTATATGAAAAGTAGAATCATTTATAAAAAATAGAAAAGAGTAGAATGTGATTTAACAAACGATGTGGGATTATTCTAATGAGATAAAGAAAAAAATCATTTATCTAAAGAAGATTCATACACATGAGCACATTTATGTCATAAACCAAAACAACCATCCAGCTATTAGGTCGTTTATACTATAATAATGGTTAAAGTAGTCTTTATTATGATTATGCAAATAAAATAAAAAATCTATTATAATTGATACCAAAATTAATGTATTAAATCTTATATATATTAATGCATTGAATCTGATATTATATATTATACTATTGAGTTGAACTCGAGCCAGAGTTATGAGTCAAGTTCAGGTCTACTTCGAATTATAATGGAGTTGAGTCGAGTTTAACACTTCCTTACTCAAACCAAAATCATGGAATTTGAGTTTGAGCCGAATTTGAATTCAAGCATTTGAATGTCAAATTTCGAATTGTGTTGATTCGAGTTGAACTTGAAATGCTCACAAATTAGCTCACTCATTTAGTAGCCCTACTCTCAGATATACTTGAATGAGACTGTTTTTTATCAGGTTGTAGATTGGGAAGAGTGGTGATCACATTCCCACCACAATAAAGATTGCTTAACTTGACAATGGCATAGAATATGCTTCCCATGGCTAATGTCCTCATTTCTAGTTCGGTGAATGTAGATAGTACTTGTATATTATGCTCCAAGGAAAAGGAAGCTCTTACAATATTATTTTCTAAACCATCTTATAGATATCTTAATTATTCTTTTGAGGTGGTATTAACTTATGAAATGCAGGAGAATTGGTGTCCCTTTTTATGCTATGTTGATAATTGACAATGTTTGGATGTAAAGGAATGCCCTTAAATTGTCAGGAAAAGTGGAGAAATTAGAGAGCCTTAGTTATGAAAATTAAATTTTAATTTGAATTTCTTGCGATGGACTGCGATAATAATCAAGTAGTGAGGAGAGGATTTTGCCTCTTCTGGTCATGTAGAACTCAAGCTCGGCTTTAAGCAGTAGATTCACGATTCTGTGTTGCCTTCATAGTTTATGTGCTGGTATACACCTTAGATTTTATCATAAGAGCATTTTTTATAGGTCCTCTGGATTTTTTTTATCATATTAGGTTTGACTTTTTATAGGATATTATATTTTTCAATACAAAATTAAAATTAAATTTCAACATATATCAGGCTGGCACCCATGGCCACGTTGTGGGCGGCGTTCAAAGGCTACCATTACCATTGCCCAGTACAACTTGTCAAAACCCACAAAGTCATCGGCGTCCTGTCCCAGAAACAGGGCACAGACTATCGAATCACGTTTAGCCCTTATTTGACTGACGTCAGTCAATATTTTGAGTAAAGACCCCTCTTAATTTGACTGTTTGACTTACTAGGGACCTACCTCATTGGTTGACTGGATGCCTACTTTTGTTTGAAATGTAGAATATTAAATAATTAACCCCACTGTAACACCTTCCGCCCTTCTCCAAATCAAAATCTTCTATGGTGCGAGGAGATTTCCGCGACAAAATAAAAAAATCAGCTTTTTAGGTTGTTTTATGAAAATTTTTGGGACAAATCTGATTGATGGACATAACACCACCATTGATATTTCAGTCTGCCAACAGTGTTTACTTCTCATCTTTACCGGACTGAACATTCACTACTTTCATTAAACCCAAAATCCCTTTTTGGAGTGCTCCCTCGATCGATAAAAACCAAATCAACTAAAAAATAATTCAAAATTTTGTCAATTATTGGTGTAAACTATAAGCCGAAGCTTTGTGTTTTACCCATATTTTTTACATTTTACCTAGTCAATTAACATCAACAGTGAGTCACGAGGGAAAGAACCTTTGAAATGCCCGCTTCAAAAAGTGTAGTACCAATCCTCCTACCTATTAATAAGGCTGCAAAGAATTGATATTAGATTTGTCTTTTGCCTTTTCTAGCTCCTTCAATCTCAGGCCCGTACTTGCTCCTCGTTGAATCTAACGATACACAATCTTATATCACATCCCTTCATTCCTAAAAAACTAAATCCTTTTCGTGCCCATCTCTTTAAGAAGCATCATAATTTTCTCCCTCTTTCAATATCAACTCCTCTCTTGTATAGGAAAACTTTATGTATTTTTTTTCGCGGTTGATTAGTTAGTCATAGGAAAGCTATTCTTGGTCTAATTTTCTGGTGATGTGTTATGATCTAACCATCTGACCATGTTGTATGATTCAACTTACTGGATTTATGTTGTGATTTGTGTAGTTTGTACACGTTTGCATTGATCGTTATATCCATGGAAAGTGTGATAGATTCGGCTGGATGGAATGCTTAAAATTAGATTAGTTTTGATTTTTTCGACGAGCGACTTGATTGATTTGTGTTCTTTGATGAAATTTGTAGAGAAGTAATGGCTTTTATCATGTAGTTCAAATTTGCCCATCTTGCTTCTCTGTCTTGAATGAGGAGAAGAGGAATGATCAGGCCCCTCGAATTAGGGCAAAACACCCTGAGAATGCCGGTAAGGCAAAATGGTTTTGTAGGAAGGGTGTAATTATTGTACTAATTTTCAGTATAGAACTAACCTTAGTTTAGTTTGTTTTTCCTTCTTTGTCATTTCTCATGAATATTTGAAATATACTTTTTTTCTGGAAAAACAATTTTTTACTTGTGTTTGAATGTTTTCCTAGAGCGAACCTCAGATCAAAATAAAGGAAGCTGAAGATCATCTATGACTCCAAATGACGTTCAAAAAAATTAATACTTTATGAATTTTCTTTTAATGTGTGCAATGTTAACTTTGTCCACATAACCTTTTTACAATAATTTGCCCATTCTCTCTAGATTGATGAGAACATAATATATGTGTATTCAAAATATTTATTCAGTTTTTTTAATACGAGCAAATGTTGTTGTACAAATATGAACATCTTCAATTACCAATTTTACAATTGTTAATTTAGCAATTATTATATTATTCTATAAGCAAATATTTGTATAGGCACGACCCGGACGAATCGCGTTGCGCAGGATTTTTGACTAGTTGGCAAGTAAGGATAAGAAGAATAATTGTTCTCTTTGTACGTGTGCATAACGTCAACTTGTTGGGGTTAAGACTCCGTCCAAAATATATTTGTTAATTTTATAGAATATTTTATTTGTTAGTGTGACAAAATATTTTAGATGATTCCAAGCCAATTTAGAATTAAATCATATGTTTTTCAATTATTTGTGACATGCAATGTACGTATGCAAAACTATGAAATTGCACTTAACTCATATTAAAAACTATGAGATTGCACATTGTTAATGTTTTACTAATGTAGATCTCAATCATTTGACATTGTGGTCATTTAACTTTCACAATTCTTTTATATATAAAAAGCTTTCACCTAATAATTCTTATTCTTTTAACGAGAACAATATTGTCAGTAAAGAGTCAATTAGGGAGTGCATAGGCGGCCAATGGATACAGAACAAAGTGACCTCTCCCATACCCTTCATTTGTAAGAGATGTTGGTGGCCGGGCAAGATGAATGAGAGACGAAACGCTTTATTGTTACGTACTTGCCCCGCAAGTCTGATATATCTTTTTATTTTTTATTTTTTGACGCAAGTCTGATATATATCTTTGTGGATGCGCATGAATAAACAAAGATATTATGAGATGAAAACAGCTACATTCCTTGTAATTTGGCTAGCCTTTAATCAAGTAGACACAACATGTTGTGGTTACACACGATAAATAAATGAAAATAAGAAAAAACAAAACGAACATTGTTTTATTATTGAATAGTTAGAGCCCCGTCCGATGCATGAGTTGTGCTTTCTTTCAAGATTTTTCCATAATAAATAACTAAATAATTTATATTTCTTATAAAAATTGTATCAAATGACAATTTTATGTAAATTAGGGTAAAAATTTTAAATTGTCAACCCCTTTTTTAATAGAAGTGGCTTTACGCGAAGTCGTGAGGACCAATTTTAATTTATCTGATTTCTTTACAAATTAATATAATAAATTAATATTATATTAATAAACTTACGTATATTAAAATTAAAATTCTCTTATATATCTTATCATTAGTTAATATTTTGTTTGAAATTTTATTTACAAATATTTAATTAAATATGTTTAATCAATACTTAAAATACTTAAATCAATACTTTTAAAATAGAAAACGATAAATTATAAAATACTTTGAGTAAAACTACAAAAATGTATAAAAAATATTTAATTAATACTTTTATTAAAAGGGAAAATTATAATAATATTTAATGGCATGAAAAATTAGATAGTAGATCCACGGTGAGGGGTATTGTGGGTGCTCACTTTAGAATTTCGAAGTAAACGTTCAATCCACATAGATTAAATATAAATTGGATCTGATATGCCGGCTAAAAGTCAGTCCCGGTGGCTTATTTGAAAAGTTCATATGATTTTTTCAAACTTGATGATGAAAGCAGAGATATGGAAGACTAGAACACAAGTTACAAAATAGAAGCGAGGAGAATTCAAGGTACTAGGGTTGGCAAACAGCCACCGGGACTTGCCTCAAGTTTGCCATGGTAAAATCCTTATGCTTGAGCTTGACTTGCCAGAACACAAGTTCAAGCTCAACTCAACGTAGACCTAGACTCATTACATTGAAAAAACAATAATTTCACAAAAAGAAAAGAACTCTTTACAAGAAAATATTACTAACAAGGGGAATAATCGGTTATAACTACAAAAAATAGTGAAATTCATGATAATAGCAAGAATGCCCACTAAAGTACTTTGGGTTAGGAAAAAGTAAAATCAAAATTGCCCATTACTTTGAATAAATACAAAGTTTATCCAAACCATTAAAAACACAATTCTTTACTAAAACCAAGCGGCCACCATTATCTATTGCGGCTGCTGCCAGTTGGGACGGTCAAATCTGGCTGGCACAAGATGCAGAGGCTACATCTGGCCCCCCATGGCTGGGAGGCAGATTTGGCTATCCCTTAGCTAGGGTTGCTAATTGATCGAGCCAGCTCGTGAACATTTAGCGTTCGGCTCGGCTTGACTCGACTCGAAACTCGACATTTAAATACTCAACTCGAACTCGACTCTAACTCGAATCTTACGAGCAGAGTTTGAGCAAGGTCGTGTTCGACTCGACTCGACTCAGTTGTAACTCGAACTCGACTCGTAGTTTGACTCGAACTTGACTCGATAAAATAATATAATAATATAGTCTTTATATTATATTATATTATATTTATTTATTTATATATATATATATGAAATATAATAACAAAAAAGCAAGATAGTTGAGATGGCAAGTATTCACTTTTGATGACTTCAAGGTTGTGGGTTCAAACCACAATGACCTCATTTTTTTTTAAGTGAGGTACTTTTGAAATACAAAAATTAAACAGTTTAAGTATATTCGAGCTCGAGTCGAACTCGAACACATAAAAGATATTTGAGTCGAACTCGAGCATGTATGTCCAAAACTCGTTCGATCTCGAATTGAGTTCAAACGAGTTTCGAACTATTCGAGCCGAGTTCGAACACATGTTGAGCTCGGCTCGCTCGCTCAATTAGCACCCCTACCCTTAGCGACCCATCGTTAATTTTATTGGCCCCTCGGACAACGTACTAACTAACGTGGCTGGATGGCCAAATTTGGTCACCTTTGGCTTGCCACTGAATTATCTTGGTCAGGTTTATTTTGGCGACTTGATTTCTTTTAAAGTGAGAGTATTGATGACATTTATCATTTTTTTATTATGCATGAATCTCCAAGCAGCCAATCATATTATAAATACTTTTTTGGCAAAAAACATCAAGAAAAATTAGTGAGAAGTGGCAGAAGAGGGTGAAAATTTATTCAAACCTTTGTTTTCAACGAAAAATCTTCAAACAAGTTCAATTTTTTCATGGCATAACCTTTGACATTCAAATGTAGAACAATACGTAATAATCTTTATTTAAGAATTTTAACTATAGCCCACACATGATTTTCAAAAGGAAAAAATTATGCTAAGCTACAGCTCATGTACCTTATATGAGCCCACATGTAATTTGAACCATTTAGTTGGCCCCACAAAATTTGATTTATTTTTATGAATAATGTGCATTATGTGGCTGATAAAATTTTATTTAATTTTTGACATCAACATAACATATTTTTAGATTTTTTGAATACACTATTTAATAGATATTATGAAATTAATTTGTTTTGCAATTATTTTGATAATTAAGATGAAATGGTTAGAAATATTAGATTGAGTTAAAAATTTATAATTATCCTTATTATTTAATTTTTTATTTATCTAAGTAGATTTGAGTAGTGAGACCCACTAAATTACTCCAAATAAAAGGAGTTTATATAAGTTATATAAGATGTACCTCATGTATATAAGGCTTTTTGCAAAAAAATATTGGCATGTTTTTTCTTAGGATGCCATGGACCACCAACTTACAAGCTTAATAAAGCTCACAAAAGCATGTTAAAGTAAAATTAACGGATTGGCATTCGACAGATAAGGCTATATGCAGAAGGAAATCCTTAAGCTTAGTAGTGAATTGTTGTAATCGTTTAGAGTTGTTAATTCATCTTTTGCTTTGAAAAGTTAAGTACTTAGTTGGAGCTTCTTTTTCATATTCAAGAATAGCATGGTCAACATCTTCAACGTCTCACGTACAGCAAAAAGCGACATTGATTGACTTTGGTCCAAATGGTAATGTTAAAAATGTTGTTCATTCTAATAGTATTTGATAGTATTGCTGAGTGTTTTGAGTAAGTTTTACAAACGTCATCGTACAGACGTCAATGTGCATGCACATGCAGCATGGTGCCAGGGCAAAAAGCCAAAAAGTAAAAAATAACGTGACTTAACACCATGAAGAAGTGGGCTACCTCCTCCCTCTAGTAGATAAAATTTGGCATCCACCTCTTCTCTCTAGTTCTGGCGGCCACCTCCTCCCTCGAGTACATCGACGATCAGCAGGTGATCTCTTCACCCCAGCCAACATCCAATGACTACCTCTTCCGCCATCGCCTTCACTGGATAATCTCTTCACCCCGCCCACCACCCGGGCGACCACCTTCTCCCTCGAGCACGACAATTACCATGGCAAATCAACTTCAGTGTTCAAGGAAGGCAACTTGTTTTGATTGTCATCACAGATATCTTCTGCTCTGCCACCAATTTAGAAGACAAAGAAATTGCTTCCTTGCGAGTTGAGTCAAAAAAGATGGTCCTTCCCCAAAGCTGTCTGGTGCAGAAATTATGGCTCATAAACATTGCCTCCCTCAAAATAATTATGTTCTCTTCCTTAAAGGCAAATAAAGACTACATGGGTTTGGTGAAAGTCACATTCATGCAAGCGAAATATATTTTGGGAATTGTCAAATTAGAGTAGTTTGTTGCTTGGACATGTGTTAGAAACATATTTAATATTATCATCCTATGTTAATTGGTACAATTTATTAAAGATGCATGATTATGTTGGAGTATGTGAGAGAGCTAGATATGTGTTATGTCCTTCTCTCATAATGAGTTGCTTATTAAGATGTATAAGAGTGAGTTAATACATGTAAATGGGACAAGTCTATGGGAGAGTGCTCATATGTAGTGGGAGATATAAGTGCTTAGTGTTTAGTCTTCTCATAAGCATGGAATTGTAATGATCAGTTAATGAGAATGACTAACTCATGTTAGGTTGACAATCTTTAATTGGTCATATGTTGCATGATATGAGCTTTTTGAACATTGTATTCCATCATGACATCTTGTATTGCTTAGTGAACTTACACTTGTGTAGATACAAAATAATGAAAATGCAAGGACTACATGGCTAGAGCTTCAAGACTTGAAGGTCTACATAGAAAGCTTAAAGGAATGCTTCATTAGGATTGACACTAACTACTTAGAGAGTTCACAACAACACGGGAGTTGCCTTCATCAAAAGGTGTGGAGTTAAGACAACTTTGCAAGTTCTCTAAGTACAACCATTGGAGTCTACACATCATTAAGGGAATAAAGTTGATGAAGACTCTAAGTGAAGAAAAAGTCTAAGCAACCAAATCAATTATTAAAGATTGACAAATTGAATGAAGTATTGGAGGGGAGAACACTTTGGTTAGAGTTTGGCTAGAGTTCAGTCAGACGTTTGGTTAGAAGTATGGCTACTGAAGCATGGAGATGCAGCCAAGGAAGAAGGGTGTTTAGGCCTTTGACTAGAGATTGGTCTTGCGTTCAGCTATTGAAGACTAAGGCTTGGCGAGAAGATGAGAAGAAGCAGATTTTGGTTACCCTTTCGGTCATTGTGATGACCCGACCCAAGTGGAACGTGATGAGCCTAGGTCATCCCTTCAAAAACTTAGTTAACCAACTAGAAGATCATTATGTACATCCCCACTAATAAACTGGATCTTACACTAAGAGACAGTCGATGTGGAACTAAGTTAGGGGATGCTACAATCTGCCCACCTTAGAAAATTCCATCCCAAAATTCCTAGTCTTGGCCCATGTATAGCGGCCTTACCCACATCCTACTTGGTATGTGTCCAACACCCTAACACACATCCCTAGTCCAACCCAGCATTCAATATGGTCCCAGATTGACTTTAATACCAATTATGAAGACCCGTCCAATTTTTCAATCACATCGGGTGCCACATTCTGTCTGACAAACCGAATCCCAATAAAATAATACATGAAATAACTAAATAATAGCAAGCCTACAACAAATAACAATTAAATTAATCAAATTTAATAATTAATCGCAATAATTTAAGAAGTAAATTTATATGTCATTTAATTGCAACCACATAATAATTATTCCAAATAATATAATATGTCCAATAATATAGCAAAACCACATGAATTTATAAATTAAGTAAAAGAACATGAAGCATACTAATTCCCCATGAAACGAACTAGGTTCCACTACTGATAATATATTTAACAAAAAATAATCAACCAAATCAAATTAAATAATTACTAATAATTATCTAAGAGAGAGTCTCCCGCAACTATCTCCATCGAAGTCGCAAGTCAAGCTTCCAGCTAGTTTCTTATGGAGACAATTTCTAATTAGTGATAAATCACTAAGTACGCATAACAATAATGAACAAAATAATAACCACAATGATCTGCTGGAAAGAGTAACCATGTATGATCATAAATGCTGCCCTTTCCCTCACTAGGAGATAGTACACCTAATCCCCGCCCAGACTTCGGTGTATGAGTGCACATTGGGCTATGTTAGTTTTAAAACCTCGAAACCTAGACCATATCTTTTAGATAGGAAAACAAAGTCTTGACGCACATCCAACATACTAATGCCAGAATCTCATTTCTCTCCCCACCAATCAATGGTCATACATTGTGTTAATATAATATCAACAAAGCTATATGTAAATGGAAAAACTTCTAATAAATTACTTCACTCAAAAGCTAGCAAACACTCCCCCAAATTATATACATTAGGGCATACATATTTACAGCCAACATAATATGCAATGACATGACATGCATTCACACACATGCAAGGCACTCAATGAATTTTTAAAGCCAAATTAAGCGTCAATCAACAATTAGGGCTATTACTCCTTTATTAGTTTTATTTTAGAGTAATTATGATGGCTTAATCCCATCGATTAACCTTCAAACAAAAAATTACATTCAGCCGACCAGCAGCCTTGCAGCTTGGCACAAAAGTTTGTTATGCCATGGCACGACCTTGCACCTTGGCACGAAACTATCTTGCACCTTTGCGCAAGATGCTAGTCCCAAATATGATTTTCACATTCAAATTTCCACAAACTCAATCACAAATCAATTCACGATATCCAAATAACTTAGACTCCTTATTTTATGGATGCACAAAATGATTTTATGTAGAATTAATCATCCTAATAATTTTTATCATTGGAGTATAATTTAACAAGAATATCTTTGTATAACTCACTACATGAATAAACTAGTTTGTTAATTAATTATTATAAATGTAAAACTTCATAAATTCATTGTTCATATATTTATCAACAATAGTCCATCATGAATTACAAAAGAATAGAAGTATTAAAATAATTTAATTTAAACAAGGACTAAACATGTATAAATTATTCTTTTTCGTGCAATAAACATGTTCAATGAGTTCAATATCTAAGAATTAAAAAACATGCAATCTCATCATCAAAACAAACAAAATCTATAATTTATCTTCCCAAGAAACCATTCAAATTCACATAAAAATAAATATAATCATGATACATGCATGTCTTATACATAAATTCTATAAACACATGATGATTTGATAAAGAAATTGAAGAAAAGAAGATGAACCAAGCCAAGCCCTAGCCTCTTCCCCTCCCATATTACCATTAAGAATTTTTTAGAGAAAGAGGGATTGACCTCTCTCTAGATTTATATACATGTTACAGAATTATGTAGGGGTATTTTGGGTATTCAACTCTAATTATTTGATCAAAACCTAATACAAATTGTATTTATCCAAAAGATGTGTCTACTTCTTAATACCACCTTAAATAAGAGTTCTAAAACTTCAAAACATTTTTTAAACTCTATTATTCACAATAATTTAGTCATACTAAATTTTCTCTATTTTATAGACTTCTAAAAAGTCAATTCTACCCCTCCACATTATTATCTATAACTTTGCCATATGATCAATTTGAAATAGTCATATCTTACTTTTTAGAACTCCGTTTTACCCGATTCATTTTTTTTTTCGGATTCCTTAGGATGTCTAGTTTTTTTTTAACAAATTTCTGAAATTTCTAATATGTAGTCAAAGAGATATAAATTTTAAAATTTGTGGCATATGAGATCTATCTAGATCGCCAACTTTGGACAATTTTCCAAGATCATATTTACTTTATTTCACAAATAAAGATTTTATTCTTTTGTTAATATTCAATATCATCCTGAATATCATTCTCACTTAATCATGTATATTTGTTTTAACCCTCTTGGCTAGTTTATTTAATTTGACCCTACCTAAGATTTCACCATCATCGGTTCGGCTACCGTAGTGCAAGGAAGAAGTGAAGTCAGATTTTGGTTAGGCATTTGATCATGCATTAGGCAACAAAGGGTGCCTTCAGTGAGACTTAAAAACCAATTGGGGATTTTGGAAGCTGACAATTGATCGGTGAAGTTCGGGAAGAATGTTTGGTTAGATATTTGGTCAAACGTTCGACAATGGAGCAGGCAAAACTGACATGAGTAAGTTTTAAGTGATCGTTTGGTTGACGATTGGTCGATCATTTGGTTGATGATCAGTCGATTGTTATCGATCAATTGTTCAATGGCCATATGATCTTGACAACTTGGAAAAAGTAGCTTTTGGAGTAAGCCAAATGGTTAGAATTGAGTCCCAACGGCTCTATTTTGAGGAGAGACTTGAAGAGCCTATAAAAAATGCCTTAGGCATTGGGTTTTGATAACCCTCTTGGATGGATTTAATCCCAAGAATCTCTTGGTATGAATTAGGAAACTCAAGCTTGTGTATGGATTGGTGTAATCTTTAGCTTGTATTCCTAAGTGATTCATGGTGTAACTGAGGAGAAATACTAGTGTATATAAGGTATTACTCAAAGTGTTCAGCTAGTTTGTAAACTATCAAGATATTAAGAGAGTGCATAAGAGCCTAGGCCTTTGGGAAAGAGGTGATTGGAAGAGGTGACCCCCTTGGCTTAAGGTATGAGCTTGTAAAGGGAGTGTTGTTTCAAAGTCTTCGATCCAAGGGTACTGGAGCTGGTTGCAAGACTCCTTGGTTCTTGGGAGATGTTTGAGAGGAAGGGTTATAGCTCACAAAGGGCCTTGGCACTTGGCGTTGAAAAAGGAAGGCTTGTTGGAGGCTCCAAGAGTGTTAGAGTGCAAGCTTCCTTGGCCTATGTAGAGTGCCTGAAGGGTGGTTTGTGAGTGCAATATTCCTTGTCTCTTGGTGCATGTAAAGGAGGTCTTGGTTTACTTGTAAGTAGTATAGGACTTGGTTAGATAGAAGAGAGGACGCACCAAGTTGGGAACCTCTTCAAAAATTATTTGTATCCTTTCTTTACTCTCCTTTTTCAATGTGCTTATGCATACTTGTTTATGCACTTGTTTGCACACTTAACTTCCTTGAGCTTTGTAAAGACCCGGAAAAAAATTTAGCTGGTTAAGTATGAATTACCCAGTTAAATTGAAAAGTAATTTCTAATCGGACGATTCTAGTTAAATTAGTCAAGTAGAACACATTAATTAAGTGAACCATACCATTTAAGAGGTCGAGTGAAAAGGTTAAGTGAACCGTGTTAATTACCCAATTACCCGGTTAAAGGAATTATGATGAAAGGGTGCTTCCACAAACCCTAGCCGTTATTTATTGTTTAAAAAAGGAGAAGGGGTCGTTGAACCTAGGAAATACCAATGGATGATGGGGTGTGAGAATTTAATGAAGGGGTCGTTGAACCTAGGAAAAGGAAATACCAATGGATGATGGGGTGTGAGAATTTAATGAAGGGGTCGTTGAACCTAGGAAATACCAATGGATGATGGGGTGTGAGAATTTAATGAAGGAGTCATTGAACCTAGGAAATACCAATGGATGATGGGGTATGAGAATTTAATGGAGGGAATGGTTGAAGTGTATATATATGCAGGAGGAGGGAGTATTTCATCCCTCATCTCCGTCCCAGGCGACCTCCCCATTACTGTGTGAGTATTTCATCCCTCATCTCCGTCCCAGGCGACCTCCCCATTACCGTATTAGGGTTCACGGATCACAGTCAGACGTAATCACAAATCAGGTACGTATAATAGGTAGAACATCGTATTTTCCTTGTTGGTAGACTAGGTCGGCTTGAGCCCAGATTCGACCACCATGCACGAAGTGCAACCGGGGTTAATGAATTGACTCAGTCCGACACTGGGTCGTGTTATGTGTGTGAATCATGTAATGCATCGATATTGTTTTGGAGTAGTGATAGCCGCCCCATAAAAAGGCTACGGCCGGGGTGAGTGAGGCACAGCGATTCCTCCATCGCACTAGAGTGCAGTGATTGCCGCCCCATAAAAAGGCTACGGCCGGGGTGTGTGAGGCACTGGCACTGAGTGCAGTGATAGCCGCCCCATAAAAAGGCTTACGCATCTCGCCAATTGTATGGGGCCCAGTTCGAAGTTTTCACCGACCA
>JAURVB010009821.1:0-15780 GCA_033002965.1 Piper betle | reverse complement strand
AAGAAGGTAGAGGTGAGGCGAAGAAGAAGAAAGAAAGCCGGATCCACAGGGAGGTTTCCTTGGCCTTTCGTTTTCTAAGATTTGACCGGCGTACATATTTTTGTGTGGAATAAAAATATTTGTATTGCCATGGCCCTGGGAGTACCCGTTTTAAAATGGAAAAAATGTTGTGGCCCATTCAACACAATCATTATGTATTTATGAGTACTTGTTCACCATTTTCCACGTAGGTGCTCGGTGCTTGTTTGGCCAATTTTTTTTATAAATGCATACGCTCGTAGAGACGCCGTTAGGCCTAGAGGGCATCTCCGCGGGCGTTTGCAACGGCCGTCTCCAAGTCATGCTAATTCTTTAATTTATTGTGTTCTAAATAATATTGTCATATATTAAAATTTACTTTTTTATTTTAAAAAATTCAATTTTTTTAAATACAAATACCGGCTCCGTGTAATTAGAAAGCAAGAAATGAACATTTTATATATAAAATTGATATTTGTATAGTAATTTATAACAAAACTATTGATTTTTCATTAAAAAAAATTATGAATGCACTGTGAGAAAATAAAAGTAAGACTTCTCCGCCAGGCAGTCTTCCTTAAAAATTTTATCACAACAAAATATCTTATAAAAAATACGAAAAAAATGAGAAATTATTTTAAAAGGGATCTTTTATTTTACACCTACTTCATAATTAACCCTTGTACATTATAACAACAATAAATTCATGTATTTTACTTTTTTTGCATGTCAATCAAACATACTCTAAATTTAATTTGAATAAACTTAACTTTGATTGATTTAACTTTTAATTAGGGTTCTTATCAATGTGAACGTATCTGAAGTACTTTGAGATTATCGTATATTTTCCACCTAATTATCTTCTAAATATATAATTATGCAGCCTATTAAAAGTGACCTATGTGCCTTTGGTGATGATAAAAAACATAGTTGATTAATGACTGCCATTGATACTTAGCTATTAGGATACAATAGGCTTTGTAAAATTAAGGATAATTAATTGAATATTATTTTGTTAGATACAAACAGATCAGAAGTTGATTTTGCGAGGTCAATTCCCTCCACATAATTATTGAAGGGAAACGCTCCTTACACGTCAAAATGTTAGCGCGAGGTTGGACCCTTGGAAAAGCTACCAACACCATACAAATATTTGACTTCCGAAATGTTGTATGTCATTACCCATCAAGCCCTGCACCAAATTATCATCGTGTTTGTAGCTATTAATTTATTACTTTTTCGTCAACTTAATTTTGGCTGGTCAAGTAGAAAGCCTCAATAAACGATCACTTGACTATGAATTTTTTTATTTTTATAACCTCTAACTAAAATAATAAATATAATATATATATATGGGGTACATTTGAGGATATTGCACACTAAAGTTGTGATGAAAGTCAAGTTGATCATTGAACGGGTCAAAATATATTGTGCGTACTACGTACTGTTAAAAGGAGAAAAGAAGAAGAAAAGAAAAGGATGATAATTGTCCCCTAAAGACAGGGAATCGTCCCCTATTGTGTAAGACAAAGTCAATGTTGTGTAAATTAGGACTCAATGTTGTGTGGATATGTAGAGAATGTAATACTTTTGCACTCTATCTCTGGGAGTTACAGCAAACCGGCGGGGGGGAGGGGTGACTCTTTTGTATCGTTTCATCTTTTAAGTGAAAAAGAAAAGAGGCGTGGGGAGGGGCGGGGGAGGTGACTCTTTCAGTCTTTTGTATCGTTTCATCTTTAAAGTGAAATATGTCAAAGTGGCAAAAAAAAAAAAGGCGTGGGGAGGGGGTGAGTTTGTCATATCTATAATCAAAATGGAGTTTCACATCACGGACGCAAGGCCGAGACCAGAAATGAGGGCTTTCATCCTGGACTCGTTACAAGAAGCAAAAACAAGATATTGGATCCCTCAAAAAAATTAAAAATAAAAAATCGGATCATTTCGGGAAACCAAAAAACAACAAATATTGGATCATAACGGACGAATTAGCAAAAGTGTTTACATTGGAGATTTGGACATGGGAGGGTTACAATGGTGTGGAAGGTGATCGATTAGAAAAGGGGCAAGTCCAAATGCTCCATTCAGACCTGGTAGTCCGAATCAGTCAACGTTCAAGTCAAGCAAGGTAGACAATATTGGGCGGGGCGCGGAATAATTTCTGACGCACTTGTGCTCAATTTGATGTGTGGAAGTAGAATTCAGGAGCCCGGAAGTCTAGTCCAGCAGCTATAGAATGTGTGAGTGCACTTGTGATTAGAATAGAATGCGTACATATTCTAAGTGGGCCAATTGCATGGTTTCCAACCTACACGACTTTTATAAAAGGTTTGCTCATCCGAAGGTATGAACGTGACAGAGCAAATTGTCAAGGTCTTGAGCAATCCATACACACTGACAAATGGTCAGAAAGTGCACAAGATCAAGCAAGCCCTCTTGTTCCGTCTCCATACATACATTAGTAGAGAAGTGGGCTCGCTCGCCAGAAATCGCCGTACCCTTTTGAAGGACTTCTGGGCCTCTTGCAACGCGATAAGCTTTTTTTGTTCTGAGGTTGAAATTGTAGCATTGAATCCATGCGGAAAAAATGAATCAAGTGCCGAGTTAAATGTTTTTTTTCCCAAAGCCCATGAGTTACTATTTTTTTTATTTCATACGGATTACATTCAATGCATGGATCTCAGGTACAGTCATTTTTCATCTGGCTCCAAATATGCTACACCTAAAATGTTCAACAAATAGAACTTGCGAAACAATTTTCTACAAATAGAACAAGTTCATCAGCAACAAAAGATCAGTACCGGGAAAACGAAGGTAGACGGGAATATTTGTGGCTCTACCTATGTATGGCCCTGGGCTTTGTGTTCCGTTTCTGGGAACTTATTGGCCTCCTCATTTTCATGAAGTCAATCGGGATCGCGTACTACATCTTCCGACGTAATTGCCATTGCGTGTTATGGCTAGCACTGCTGCAGTAGCACACTTCAAAGTTCAAGTTCAAAAACTCACGGCGAAAAGTTTACGAAACAATTCTCCTTTGAACATCGTCACTTCTTTCCCCTCCTGATTGTTCGTAATTGGCGGGTTTTCGTGGCTGGGTAAAGGGCGTAAACAATTACACTGGCGTTACCAATAAATGAGCAAAACATAATTGATTGCAAGAATTAAAATTTCATTTGCATGGTTGACATCCTAGTCCAGTATGAAGATTGGCATGGACTGGTTCCATGAGCTGCAAAGACGGTCATCCATCAGTCTATTGCTATTCGGTTGAGTTGAACACGCCGAAGACTGCTTCACCTAACATTGTTCCACCCCAAAGAAGCAAAGAAAGAAAAATGCTCCCAACTATGTAATAAATGAGTACATTCTAAAAGACCAGTACACTAAACCATCCACACATTCACAGACCTCGCACTGTGCTAGCTACTGCCGTTTGGCAAGAAGAAAGCTAACTGCAGCTGAAAAGGAACTTAATTAACTTATGATGGCTGCTAGAGCTATTTACAAGTGTTTCAGTTGAGAGAAAAACTACAAGCGTGGCTGCCTGGTGAACTGCCTAATATTGGAGAAAACAAGAACTCACACCTCAAAACCTACAAATGCAACAGCATATTTCGAGAACTCTGGAATGAGTTGCTGGGTCGTTGCTGCGAAACAGAAGCTAGACCTTCCATCATCCTCACAATCTCAGCTGTGTCATCCAAGTAGTATTTGGCCTTGCTAGGCTTCCAGCAGATAGTACAGGCAAATACTTCTGCTGTTGATGATAGAGAGGGGCCCGATACGGCTCCCGTAATTACCTCAAACATATCCTCGTCAGAGCGATCATCTCCCATACACAGAACAAAGTCCGGCAGCATGTCCCTCTCTTTCATGGTTGAAAGCAATCTTTCGGCAACAAGGCCTTTGCTCACACCCTGCAATCGTACATGGCCGGCAACCAATTAATATATCGCATATGCTGCGGATTACATTCTCTATCCACAAATAAGCAGGTAAGAAATGTGGCAGATAAGTTACGACATTGATATTATTATAGGAACAAACCTGGGGCTTGACCTCCACTCTGTTCTGCCCACTCTTAACAGACACCGGCTCATTGGCAAGGACACTCTCCAAATGATCAAGTAGTTCCTTAGCTTGACAAGATCCAAAATCTTTATCCGCATCCTCATAAGACCACACCAACGAAGTTTCTTTGTCTTCAATAGTCGATCCATCAGTTGTTTCGGTATATTGCTTCATTACAGGCTCCGCAATCTGTTTCCAGCTACAGTCGACAATCGGCACACACGTTTCCCACTCTGCATCTTTACTCATCCTAGACATTTGGTTTGATAGAGAAAAATTAGTATCATATATAGCACAGCACAACTAACTCTCAAATGAAGTTGACAATCTTAACATACAAAGTGAGAAAAAAAGAAAGACGGGTTGCAGATTGATTACCTAAAGAAGCATCCATGCTCAGCTGCAATCCCCAGATTTTCACAAGGAGCGAACCATTCGCTAAGGTCCTTCCTCCTGCTTGCACTGACCAAGAAAACCAAATTGTTCTTGTCCGTGCACAAGTTGTTCAAAATTTCAATAGCCTTGCCGCTGGGACTCTTGTCAATGGCCGACTGAGGCATCAGCGTGCCATCATAGTCCAGAAGAATGGCTCTGACCTTGGTCCCCTTGTAGGCCGAAACAATGTGCTCCATTGCCAACTTCCTAAAGTTGGGATCAAGTGCAACGACCCTAAACCCCAGTCCGAAACCAATCCCCCAGCATCTCCGCCGCGAGTGATCCTTGCAAGTCCGACGCAAATCTTGCAGGAAGCTATTGGCCCAGTAGCCGACATGGTGCGTGCTCACGTATCTATAGTGCTTGTCATGCCTCATCTGCTTCTCCTGATCCTCCATCTCCAAGGCATGGCTCATGGCATCCGCCACGGCTTCAATGTTCCACGGATTCACTCGAATTGCACCACTGAGCGACGGCGAGCACCCGACGAACTCCGATACTATGAGAGTGCTCCTCTTCACCGTCGACGGGCTCCATCCCAGCAAACCATCCAACTTCTCGTTGCCCTGTCTGGCGATCACGTACTCGTAAGGAATCAGATTCATCCCATCCCTCACCGCGGTCACCAAGCAACACTCGGCCGCCACGTAAAAGGCCATCCTTTCGTAGAACTGTAGCGATTGATCGATCAGCACGATCGGCTCGTACCCATCTCTTCCGAACGCATCGTTGATCCTCTTCGCCGTGGCGTACGTCTCCGACTGAACCTCCTTCACGTCCTTTCCCCGCCCCCTCGCCGGATTGGCGATCTGCACCAGCACCACCTTCCCCCGCCACTCCGGGTGCTGCTGCAGCAGCTGCTCCATGGCCAGGAGCTTCAACGTGATCCCCTTGAAGATGTCCATATCGTCCACACCCAGCATCATCACCCGGTTCCTGTCCTTGAACTGCTCAATTAGCTCCCCCACCTTCGCCTCCGTCTCCGGCAGGTTGAGCGCCGACTCCAGCTGGCCCATATGGATCCCCACCGGCAAAATCTTGATGCCGACCGTCCGGCCGTAGTACTCCAGCCCAATGTACCCACGCTCGGACTCGTAGGCCAGCCCAAGCATCCGCCCGCAGCAGGACAAGAAGTGGCGGGCGTAATCGAAGGTGTGGAAGCCGATCAGGTCGGAGTTGAGGAGAGCTCGGAGGATCTCCTCCCTGACCGGCAAGGTCTTGTAGATCTCCGACGAGGGGAAGGGGCTGTGGAGGAAAAACCCAAGCTGTACCTTGTTGAACCTCTTGCGGAGGAAGGTGGGCAGGACCATGAGGTGGTAGTCGTGAATCCAGACGAAGTCGTCCTCCGGGTTGATAACCTCGAGGATCTTGTCGGCGAAGATCTTGTTGGCGGAGACGTATGCTTGCCAGAGCCGGCGGTCGAAGCGGCCGCCCAGCTCCGGCGAAAGGGGGAGCATGTAGTGGAAGAGCGGCCACAGCTGCTGCTTGCAGAAGCCATGGTAGAACCGGGAGTGGAGGTCGCCGGGTAAAAAGGCCGGCACGCACCGGAAGCCTTCCAGCAGCGCCTGCGCCACCTCCTCTTGCGCCTCCGGCGGGACCTCATCCCGGAGCGTCCCAACGTAGAACACCTCGACGTCGTCCTTGCCGAGGCCGTCCCGAAGCTGCAGCAGCAGCGACTGCTCGTCCCAGGTGAAGGACCAGGCGGAGCCGGCATGGCGAGCTCGGATGGGGAGCTGGTGGGCGACGACGATGAGGCGGTCATTGGGGAGGGAAGAGGAAGCGGCGGTGGAGAGGGAGCGGTCGTCGTCGTCGTCGTCTTCGTCGAGGTCGGATATGATGCCGGGTACGGTCATGACCCGGGGTATGGCTCGAACCATGCGGTGCAAGGTAGGGGAAGAAGGCTCGCCGGAGGCCAACTGGAGCAGATTGGAGTAAGATCTGGACACCATCCCAATTCCTAAATCCTAATTTCTTCCTATCAAATCTTCCCCTCTCTGCTATCTATCTCATATCTGAATCCTAATTCTGATATATGAAATGCTCATCTCACTTAATTTTATAGATATATATGTATATACGTGCTCTTGTAGATAATAAAAATAAATATATTTGATCACCGATTTTTGATTCGCTATAAACATGCGAAAAGGAGAATAAAAAATTGGCTCAAACAAAGAAGAGAGGAGGCGGGTGGGGGCGTTGGAGCTTGGGACAATTAATAAATATCAGAAGAAGATAGAGAAGGGGAGAGATGAGTGAAAGTGAGGAGGAGGAGAAGGGGGTGTGCCGTCGGGAGGGAGGTCCGCCACCCCACCGCCCACCGTCCCATCCCACCCCCACCCGGCGTGGATAAGGATGAGGATTGAGCTGCAATGCAACAGCATTGATTGATTCATCAAATCAAATTGTTTCTCTTTTTTTCCATATTTATATTCGATGATGATTGATGGGGCGTTGGAGTCGGCTTTTTTTCAGACACAGGTTGTTCGTTGAGTTGTTTCTCCACGAACAACACGAATTATTATTTCTCGCGCATGGTACTAAAATAAATATTTTAAAATTATCATGGTTAGTACGAATCATTTTTTAAACCATTTAGTATTAATAATAATTGACACATTAATATCAACAATTCATAATTTTTTCATTCATCTAAATCACATGTTTATATCTTTTTATTGTTTTTTTTTGTGATTCGAAAACCTATAGGAAATACAGGAAAAATATCAATTGTCGCCGACACTTCTTTTTAAAAAAATTTACATAATATTTAATTAATTTTTTTAAAAAGAGAGGAAATGTGAATCATCATTCTATAAATTCTCGAAACTAAAGTAAAGAAGCTTCCAAGATTTTATTATAATGGCCCCGGACTGTCGTCATGGCATACGAAACATTTCGACGCGGGCCGGGTTCGGTTCTTCTTTTACTTTAATTAGAAATAATAATAAATAGTCAAAAAAAAAATGCTGCGGTGGGGTTGTGGGTTGGGAGGAGATGAGTAGTGGGACCCACGAGGAAACGGATGAGATCAAAAGGCGAAGGGAGTGGGGTCCGCTCCTCTTTTTTTTCTTTTTTTTTTTACGGCAACAACAACAACACCCCCTCCCTTTACTCGCGCGTCTCGCCAACATGCCCAGCATCGTCCAAACCACCAACCCGCTTGTAGGCACCAAAATGTACCGCCTGCTATCTGGTCCCACTGCCCCTCTAATTCATGCCTACACTTACTTATTTGCTAATTTAGACACTACACTTAGTACCATAATTCCTGCCTAATCACGTCTCAATTATCTTCCTCATGTTTTCTTACAATATACGATTTTCTTGTATATACGTTCGTTCTTTTCTTTACAATGGATTAGTAGGTAAAGTTATAAAATTGCATGCAAAGTTTATATGAGAGATAGACTTACATTTTATAGTAGATACTCGTTGAATAATTTAAGTATATAATTATTTTCTTTTTAAAAAATATACTTTTATTTTATAGACAGACCTGAATTAAATAATAAGATAAATTATAATAATTTAAATTATTTTTTACTTTGGTTATTTTTTAATTCACCAAAATCTCTTATTTTTCATCCGAACTCAATTTTTATTTTTTATTAATAAAAATAAATTGTAATAAATATATATATATAGTAATATATTATTATTATTATTATTATTATTATTATTATTATTATATGAGAAAGCTCAATGATTTTACGTGGCCATGGAAATTATAATCTCTCGAGTGCACCCACTGCATGATGATGCATGACACTTCGTATATCCGCCAGGTGCAGCTCAAATTGGTGTTATGTAAGTATGTTTCTCGAAATAAACTGCAAATATGTACGCGTGAAGCCGCCCATAATTTATCTGTTATCCATGTCGATCCTTTTTGCTGCTACATATGTACTTCTTTGTATATCCATCGGAGCTTTTCCTAACTCTGAGCTGTGGATGCCACTTACCCTTCTTACACTAGCTTTAGTTTTTTACCAACAGTGGGACATTATAGGGGCATCTCCACGCTAAGCTGACAGTTCGACACAACCTTGATGATTTCAGCAAGCTGTTTTTAAGCATTGGACATTTTAACGGTGTCAACAATGTTGTTTTGTGCTTGATATTAGTAAACTAACTCGGCGTCTTAGCTGTATTACAATTTTTGTCCTCGAATCTCTCATTCACATGGGTTGTAGTTATATATCTACCTTTATTATCCTATGAACAAGAACAAATTAGTCATCGGTCTCATACCTAGACTACATCTCTGTAGCTTTGGACGAGGTGGTCATGGCTCCACTATATGATGAATGCAAGTTTTTCTTCCCCAAGCAATTGCATGTTGTTTGACAATAATTAGCAAACGCATATTTCTTACCGAGTGGGATGGATATCTAAAATAAAAAATATACAAAAAACAGCAACCATTAGAAGGCAAATATTGAAAGTTTCATAACAGCTTTTTTATGACATAAAACTAAACGTTCTACCTTCTGATAAAAGGGATCCAATTACTAAAACAGTCGTTCCACAGGCACACCATACAATCACTAGCGAGGACAAACTCAAAATTGTTTTATACGAAAACGAAATTAGTAGCTTGTTAACCCAACCATCACCAGGCCAGGTGAGTTGAATTCCTTCTCATCCTTCTGAAAAAAATGGGTGGGCCATCACCATTGCACTATATGACCATGCCACATGACCAATGAAAACTCTTGAATTCAAAGTAAGGAAGTCGAACACACGCGTGGAGAATAATTCTAGTGCGCATGCATGCATTTGTCCAAGCCACGGGTGTTAGTACGTAATTGTGCGAAGAATTTAATCCAAATACTGAAACCAAGATGCGTGGGATAATGTTCATAACTTGGTATACAGAACGAGAGAAAGCATTGATTCTTATATATAAGTTGGTAGAGATAAGGATGCCCATCAAAACAACAAAGTTGCTACACATGATTATACGTTGACAAGGTTTTCCGATGGATCTGCACGAATGGCAGAAACCAAGTCATGGAAGACTGGGACAGCAGTATTTGTTCTATCAGAACCAGAAGTAAGTTATTATTTATAGGGAATAACTAAAGGCAACTTCATCTGTACTAATTAAGCATGCCAATATAAACCAATAAATGTAAAAGATAGGAGTCCAATCATGAATTAATATCTAAAATCACATCCAATTGGTTGCTGCTTTTGCTTTGTGCAACTTTAAGAGGATATTTATATATATTTTGACTCTTGCTTTTGATGCTGCTTATATATACATATAACCGAAAGTTCTGGTCAGAGGAGGGCTCTATGTAGGGAAGGTTGATGGAAGGTACATTATGGTTAAGTAGGATGGAAGGACGACCTAATTGTCCTCCATATATACAGATGATAGAATAGAATATCTTGCAATTGAGAAAATATCATACCGAATGAAAGAGGATGAGATGATGAAGTGACAAATCGAACTTACATTATACAAGACCCCACTTTGATCAGTATGGCGTCTTGTTTGCGCATGGTGTTGCTTTTTCTTCTTTTTTTAATCTGATCAAGATGATCGTTTGAAGAGATTATATATTAGAAAGAGGAAACCATCGTCACCTGTCAGGATGGCCGAGTGGTCTAAGGCGCCAGACTCAAGTTCTGGTCCTCGAAAGAGGGCGTGGGTTCAAATCCCACTTCTGACATTTAAGTTTTGAGGGTATTTTTTAGGCTTCAACTACTTATTTCAAATGCTGTTTCTTCACCTTACAAATACAAGCCATTAGCATTGACATTTGTCGCTCCTTTGGTCGAAAGCTTGAAGCAACGACATATGATCAAGCGCTGTTCATGGGGCATTAAGCAAACTGTCGGGATCATTGAATAGAGTTGCGCAAACACCAACCTTTTGAGACGTTTTAATGCTTGAAAGACATGAAAGTAGAAACCCTCGTCTTAAATTCTATGGATGAGGTTGCTGGCATAAACTCAGCTCAAATGAGAAGCCCACCAAGGACTTATGTCCAACCGTCCAAGCCTGCATCATGAACAGCGTGGCTCAGATTGGATAATTGAGCTATCGCGTTGCTTTCCAAACGCAACCTCGTTCAGAGGTTCAACCGATCTAGTCTGTTTTGTAGAACCAATTCTGAATTTCGAAAGCTAGAACGATCAACCAACTTCTAATGAAGTGAACAGGGAAAAGGAACTTTTAGATACAGGGGAGAAATATGGGATTTTGGTTAAAAAGATATGAAGAAACTGCTTACATTTCTCATCAGCTATCTATGTAGTCTGTCTGCCAACCACTTCTCTTTTATATATGTAGTGTTTCTATGTATATGGAAAGTCGCGACTTACAAGTAGTACCCATCCCAGCTTACCCAAGATGGTCCAGAAATACTCTTAAAGCAACTTTAAACATCAGGAACGCCAAAAGGAAGACACAAATCCGAATAGTTGCAACTTTCAATCTCCTGGAGGACAACCGAAAATCGTATTTCACTAAAAATTAGATTCTTCCAGGTAATAAAACGATACAACTGATGCCTGATACTCTTGTTTTACTTGATTATCAGAGGGAAAAAGAAACGACCCATAAGCTCATTTTCATCAAAATCACCCAAGTGTGGTAAACCCATTTGTCCAAAGGTTGGCTTGAAACAAGCGATCTACAATTATTAAAATTACAGAAACTTTCAATCTTAAATACAAGAGTCAAAACTCCGAAAATAGTTTTGAGAAGATGAATCCAGATCCGGAGATATCCATTATTCTGGTAAATACCACCTTTTCAAAAGCTAACTTCACTTCTTTGCCAAAGTCTCACTACATCGAGCCATGATCTTTGAGGATCGAGTTATTGAATTTGTCATGTAAAAGTTCTCCACCGTAGTCTTGAAAGGTTCCTTATCTAACTTCTCAGAGAAGTCTGGGAAATCTGGCTTCATGGTAATAGAAACAGTTGACAGCTCTCTCTCATCAATTTGCAGTAAATTTGGAGCAACCCCACGGATCCTTGCCCGGACTCCTCCAAGAGTGTCATATGGCAAACATACACCTGCAACTTCTGATAATGCTCTTATTATCTTCCAATCATCCCTTGCATCCCCAACTGTAGGAACTGCAGGAGTGGTTACTTGTACACAGCCTTCAGTATTTTCATATGTTCCTTCCTTTTCACTGAAAGCAGTAGCTGGGAAGATCACATTTGCTCGGTAAACACTTCGGTCTCCATGGTGTCCTTGGTAAACTACAAATGCATCATTTGGAACCTTGTCCAAGCTCACATCATCGGCGCCCATAAGATACAAGAACTTTGCTGATTCAATGCAATCCGGGGACTCTGGGATAAGGCCAAGATCAAGGGCAGCGGCCTGTGCAGCATTAACAAGGAGAACATTAAAACCATTCCAGTCAGGCCTTACAACTTTTCCATATTTGGCTATTGCTTCAACAGCAGCAAAGATGGCATCTTTGTCCTTCCTTCCAAAAGCACCAGCACCAAGAATAATGGCTGGATTTTTTGCTGAAACAAGAGAAGTGCAGAAAGGGTGACGACCTTCAGCAATTTCAAGAAGTGTTTGTGGGCTTGTACCAAGATGCTGAGCATCGTAGTTGAACTCTGTTTGGGGGCCAATGTACGCAACCTTAGCACCTGTTGCTCTGAATGTTTTGCGAATTCTGGCATTTACCATGGCAGCTTCTACCCTTGGCTATTAAATTTATGAAAAAATGGGGCATCACTTGTTGTAATACATAACACAAAAGAAATAAAGATGCAAAAAGTAAATGAACAATTCAACGATTTATGGAAATTCCTATAAAGAAGAAAAAATTATGTAACAGACCCTTGATTTAATGGCAAAAAAAATCTTTAAAGAAAAAATGAAAATACATTTAAAATCTTACACCACATTCAAAACTACACATAACAATAGAAGTGGTGAATTCACATCATACTATCACATTCCTCATCTCCCACTGGAGAATGTCATCACCACAAAGCTTTTTTATCAAAGCAGCAGCAAGGGAAAAAAATGATTGCACCTGCTTTTTTAATAGCAGAATAAATGATAACCAGATCAAAAACTACAAAATGCTAAGATATGGACAGTCATAAACTTAAAGATCTAGAAGCATGCACCATAATTCAAAAAACATAATCACCTGAGTACCAATCACAAGGAAGAGATCAGCCTTTTCAAGACCACTAATACCACTGTTCATAAGGTAGCTTGGTCGCAGATCAGCCTGACGACTACCACCGTTTCCCTCACATAAAACATTATTAGATCCCAATCTATTTAAAAAATCCTTAAAAGCCATCATAGACTCTGCATCAGATAATTGACCAGCAACGCCAACAATTTCCTCAGATCTAGCATTATGAGCTGCCTCGGCCACCACTGCTAGGGCATCACGCCAGCTCACAACCTTAAATTGCCCATCTTTCCCACGAATCATGGGGTCACTCAATCGTTGTCTCTTTAGACCATCATAGAAAAAACGGGTTTTGTCTGAAATCCACTCCTCATTTACGTCCTGCACAGAACAACTTGCAATTCTGAAAAACAGAAGTCTCCATATCCTAACATCTCAACTTAAGAATTAGTAAACAAAAAAGAAAGGAAGTCCTTATCAGAAGCAGTAAAATCTAAATTTCTGCCTTGTTGGTTAGGATGGGCAAACAGATTCTTTAGAACAAAAGCAATACTTTCACCTCATTCAAACGAGGTAAGATACGCATGACTTCTGGGCCTCTGCTATCAATTCTGATGTTTGACCCGACAGCATCCATAACATCAATTGTCTCTGTACCTTTTAGCTCCCAATTACGAGCTTTAAATGCAAAAGGCTTGGATGTAAGAGCCCCTACAGGGCAAATGTCAATCACATTTCCAGAAAGCTCACTGGTCATAAGTTTCTCAACATATGTTCCAATCTCCTCTCCACTTCCACGACCCAACATACCAAGATCTTGCACACCAGCTACTTCAGTAGCAAACCTAACACACCTGTAACGAAGAAATACTTGAGTTCAATTAAGAGGATTTTTGGAAATCATCAAGAAATAACACAAAACAAACAGAAAATATAGATGAATAGATGATGACAACCATTTCAAGCGCATGAATTTACAAAGATATAGACAAGTAAAAAAAAACTTTGATAGCAATAAATGCACAGATTAAGAACTACACAGACATGCTCGTAACAAGCTTCAGGAATATCACCCTTTCTAAAAATTATCTCAAAACTTATCTCCAAGAAGGTACATATTCATTGAACATTGCAAAGGAATTATCAGAGTCTGAATATCAGAATGGTTGCACATCAGATGGTCACATAAGTCCTATGAGTAATGGCAATAAAGAAAAATCCATGAAATCCTTCGCATATGTTTGAAAAAACAAGGATAAAAGATGTAAGCATATCCAAATAGATATGGTCAGCACTGTGTCTAAAAACAAGAAAAAGAGGAGCATTACGTGAGCACAATGATGCCTTGAGAGTTTATATCGCCCATATCATTTTTCAAGGACATAAATCCTTCCTTACATTTATAGGAAAAAAACTAAATTTATTTGGAAGTAACATGGCAAAGCCTATGGACATTATTGACAAAAGAAGTTACACTTCTTTCATCTAAAAGAAGGGGAAGACCATAATACTGTATTAAATGCCAATTCAAATGTTTGTTCATTGCAATCGCCTTTGCTGTCAATTTAGGTGAGTTATATGAACAAAAATTAACCCGTTTTGAACAGTGATCCATCCAAGTTAAATACATTAGTGTACAAGATCATGGTGTTCGCAGTTTTGCTCCAATCAGTGCGATAAATAGGCTAAGAGCTACACTTTCAGCAGTGAGGAGATGAAATGCCGAACGCAATTTTTTAAGAACGTAACTAACAAAATGCGAATTTGATTTCTTAGACAAAGTTGAAGTAGTCAATAGCGTAGGCATATTAAAGTTCATCAAACTTTTGCAAATGAATGGGCCTTGCAAAGCTACCAATCACCTCTCTATCAGCTAGCTACAAAGGGAACGAGGAAGTAAAAGAGTAAACCTTGTGCACTGGATGCACCGCGTCATGACAGTCTTCACCAGCGGCCCTAAGTTCTTGTCAACGACGGACCTCTTCATTTCGGTGAATCGGCCTCGATCCGATCCAAAGGCCATGGACTGATCCTGCAGGTCGCACTCCCCACCCTGGTCGCAAATCGGGCAGTCCAAAGGATGGTTCATCAGCAAAAATTCCATCACCCCCTCTCGCGCCTTCTTCGCCACCGGCGTGTCCGTCTTAATCTTCATCCCTAAACCCCCCCCCCCAATTGCATCATCCAAACAAAGATCGAAAACTTTTGATCCGCCAAGGAAAAAACAACAAAAACAAAGAAAGCACAAAACTGAATCCAATTGACTAACTAAGAGCAGGCAACCGACCTGGGAGGGCGGGCATGGCGCAGGAAGCCACCGGCTTGGGCGACTTCTCGACCTCGACCAGGCACATCCTGCAATTACCGGCGATGGAAAGCCGGCTATGGTAGCAGAAACGGGGGATGTCGACGCCGGCGGCCTCACAGGCTTGGAGGACGGTGAAGCCCTTGGGAACACTCACCGGGAACCCATCGACAAAGACCTCCATGACATCGTCGGGGCCAGTGAAGTCGAGCCTGGCACCTCCGACGGGGGGCGGCAGCTTTGAGGGCTCGGGGGCGGGGTAGGCCGGCTCGGCGGCGGAGGCGGCGCAGGCATCGGGGGAGGTGGTGGTGATGCGGCGGAGGAGGAGTCGGCAGGAGGCGAGGCCGGGGAGGGTGGCCGCTGGCGACGACCGGAGAAGTCGGAAGGGGAAGCCCATCGGAGGTGATCGCTTTGGCGAGGCGCAGGCGTTGTTGGGCGATTAACCGGGGGCCTTCGTTCGATGGGTTGGGTGAGGAGGAGAAGCAGGGGTACTTACCTCGGAATCGGAGATCGACACACAGTAAAAAAAGCATGGAAAATATCAGCGAAATTCGATTTTTTTTTAAATAATCAAGTTTACCAAATTATATCATTAGACAAAACTTTTATATCAATTATTACCCAATTCTATTATTTATTTTTATTAATATCAAAACAGATAATAGATAAACATTATAAATTTTACTAATTATAAAGATATATATATAAGATTTATAAAGATACATAGACTCTAAAATTATATTATTGATGAGTTAAAAATGAAAAATATATATTTTAATAAATTTTGGACTATAAAAAATAAATTAAAT
>JAURVB010009820.1:0-86389 GCA_033002965.1 Piper betle | reverse complement strand
CATAACTCACGGCTGGCATCGGCTCGGCACGCGGTTCATGAAACTGACTCGAGCTCAAACCAACGACTCGAACCGACTGGTTTCGGTAACGTAAAACCCCTGACTCGAGTCACGTGGTTTTACAAAATCAATAGTGAAGCACAACCATCCTAGCTTATGCCGCAGCACGCGAAACCCACTCTACATATGTATATATGTTACCCAAATCTATAAACTTATGTGTTATTTATAGAATATGTTTTGAAACTGTGATGCAGAAAGTCATAAAGGTAAAGGTACGCTATTCCAAATAGATATTAATAAAAGTAATATAACTATTCCTAAGACAATTACATGGAATGAAATTACTTTACCAAATTCTTGGAAATTAAACAATATAGTACCTCCTAAAGTAATAAAAAGAACAACTAAACACATAATTGAAACCCAGCTGGTAATGTAGAAATTATTTTTAGCAAACCTAGTGTTTCTTATCGATTTGAAACTCCAGATTCAAATGAAAGTACTTCTAGCATAAAGGGTATATATATTTCTGAACAACAAATACCTCATGGATTATATACAGAGGAACCTACCCTATCTGAAATGAATTTAAAAATAAATATGTACAAATATATACCTAATAGAGAGAAAAGTGTTCAAAAGAATTTATGTTAGATAAAAATAAAAAGTTTAGAGAATGGTATTTTCAAAATCATACTCAATTACAGTTAGATAACAATAAAAAAGAATATTATCACTATCTAACAACTATTGGAAAATAAATTCCTTTTATAGAATGGTATACACAGGTTAATGCTAGAGTAAATGTAAAACGGGATACGACAGATGGAAAAGTAATTACTTGCAAACACCGGTAGGAAATATTAAATATGGATCAATAGAAGCTACTTATGTTACAATTGATAAGAAATATAATGAAGATATATATGTTATTATTAAACAAAAATAATTATACACATTTACATTTACAAACCTTAGCAACACTTTTAGCTCAGATCGAAGATAAATGTTGTATTAAGGATAAAGGAAAAGAGAAAGTATTGATAGATTATCCAATAACACCTACTTTAATTAAACCGCCAATTACATTAAACCATGTAAAACAAAATAAAAAATTCTAAGGATGAATTTATTGAAAAATTAGTAACTAGGTTAAGTGGATTAAAATTAAAAGATTCAATAAGAGTTATTAATAAGGATATAGATCAACTAGCAAATATAGATCAATTTAATACTAGTAGGATAGAAATGGCTGAAATCGTAAAAATCTCTACAAGCATAACAAGGTAAAGATAAGGTTGAGTGTATAGCTCTGATCATGCCATGTGGCATCGATCTGACATCCGACAACTCGTGGCCTAGTAGGGCCCACCATAGGTATATACCATATATATATAGACAGAAAACTCGGATCGAGACCGTCTAAAGTCAAAACTAACTTAAGTCCTAAAAGTGACTTTATAAGTAGGAATCGAGGTAAGAAGGCTAAATAGGCCTCGAACCCTGAACTCAATCAAGCTGGGCCCACAGGGGCACAATCTGGTGAAAAATCTTATGATGCATGCAATGAGATACCCTGAAAATCCCAAACAGATACTACATGCTGCAACGGCCTAGATCTAAGCTTAAAATCTCGGCTAACTCATAAAAATCACATGTATACCTCGTGTATACACTGATAACTCATTATATACAGTATTATAATTGAAACTATCATATGCATGTCGATATACTCAGCCTCCATAACATACTTATATGGCCATCTAGGCCTCATACTCATATTCTGAAAATTAGTCTTCGACTCGATACTGACCTGTACCAGAAAAACTACAATCGGGTAAAACTCTAACCAAAGTTAGGGTTTCACATAATTAATTAAATTATATTCGACTATCGGATTTTGCAATTAAACCAATCTTCAATTTACCCTAAGACTGACCAAACCAATCTAAATGTTTCAATTTATTTGGTTCAGTAATCGAATAATATCATAAGTTATATAAAAAATTGTTTAACTATTTAATTAAAATTACATTGTTATTTTAGTCAATATAATTATTTAATAAGATATTTGAAATATATATATACCATAATAAATAAATAAAATTTAATCATATAAATATTATAACTTGACGCAATTAACATGAAATATAGAGTTTAGAATATTTTTTAGTTGGGTTTGTTTCTGAACCAAAGTATCAATATACACGTCGATTTCTTTATGGGCCAATCGAAAATCGGGACCAAACTATTTAGAAATCAAATTGAATTTCTTATTTGGGTTTGGTTTGATTTGATTTGGCTTTCGGTTTTCACCCAATTATGCTCACCTATACGTCGTAAGACTTAGTCAGCCCCGAATCAAATAAAATTTAATTCATCATTCCATACATCTAAAAAATATATACTGGCTCAAAAAAAAAAGTATTAATATAATGAGAAATGAAAATATTTTTAAGGCTAACAGAAATAAAATTTTGGTTTCTACTTTTGCAAAAAAAATTTAAACAATTACAGAATGACTACTAGACTGGTAATGTAACATGATCACATGGGCCACAAAGGTCACTTTTAAACTTTTAAGATATAAAATTAAGCCATTGACTAGATTGGTTGACATAGATTGCGTGACATTACGAATTCCAAACTTGGTCTAATGTGTTTTAATTTCCTTCGCGTTACCACATTTTTTCACGTGATTCGGTTTAATTCCAAGTGATTCAGTAAGTGAGTTATCTTGTTCAATTGAGCCCCTGATCCTAGTCAGCATCCAAACATCACACCAATATTTCTCTCAAGATTGGTATTATTCTTGATTAGATTTATTAAACACATTACAAAAAAACAATCTATATGAAAAAAAATGACCATGAGCTTTTATGGTCAAATTGCAGTTTTTTTTTAATTTAGAGGGCAAACTCTAAAAAGAAATCTACATGAATGTATGTGTGTACTTATAAATTAGGGTAAGAGTGAAGGGTAAATATAGAAAGAGAAGGCTTGATCGCCGCATAGAGATTTTATTTTATTTTTCTGTGGAACCGAGAAGGAAATGTTTGGATCATTGGTAAACAAAATCAATGTTCTTATCTATCCAATTCACTCCACGCTCAAGCAACTTATTACGACTACATCAGACTTTTTAACTATTAATGAACAAACGCCTTGGTTATGTAAAAAACATGATTTTTATGCCAATATAGTTATTTGTTTTGAATGCGTACACAATGACAATGAAAATTTTTCGGTAAGCAATTTTTTGTGTAATATAATTAATATTACCAGAGTAAGACTTCATTATATTTTCTATATTAGAATATGGTTAGAGAAATTAGAATATAGTTGTTAAAATAATTTTTAGTGATGACATAATAAATTAGTTTATGCTTGATCAAAATTAGTGTCAATTAAATACTAATAATTTTGATTTCAACTTTAAAACGGTTGAATTAATTCTCTCATCAAAATATTTTTTATATTTTAAAAAGTATTTAAACATAGTATTTAAGAATGAAGGACAAATATGGAAAGAGAAGGCTTATACAAACTTTGATTCCGGCTATAGAGATTTTATTTTTAATTATTGATGGACAAACAGCTTTGTGATGTAAAAAACATGATTTTTATGACAAAATAAATATTTGTTTTGAATGGGTACACAATGACGATGAAAAATTTTGTGGTAAGCAATTTTTTGTGTAATATAATTAAAATTACTAAAGTAAGGCGTCATTATATTTTCTATAGTAGTATATAGTTAGAGAAATTAGAATATAGTTGTTAAGATATTTTTCTAGTGAAAGAGTTTAAATAAAAGTACAATAAATTAGTTTAAGCTTAATTAGAATTAGTGTTTTTAATTCGAACTTTAACACGATTGAATTAATTCTTTCTTCAAAATAATCTTCATAATTTGAAAAGTATTTAAAGATAGTATAATGGTTGTTGGAGATACCTAGTAATAAAAATACGCAGTTTTGTAATACATTCTATAAAAACTTACGATACGATATACAGTAGTAGACACCAATAATTACGGAGTTCAAAAATAAAGTCCTAATTTAAATTTAAAAAATTTCCACAAGCATATATAAGTTATCAATTATCAATTCTTATAAATATACCTTTTTCTTAACTGCACTTTTAAGTTACAAGAATATTTGTTGTTTAAATTTAATAAAGTTTTTAATAATAATTTAATAATTAAATTTAAAAATATTATTAATATCATTACGTTATAAGAGAGGAATACCGTTGGTTAAACTCTGGTCGGAAACACTTGGGATGGAGTAGGACATGATCGTTCTATTGGCCACGCCCAAACAAACAAGGGCGTGCAATGCAAGCAACATAATTGGAAGCAAAATATTTCACAATTTTTTTATAAAAAAAAATGAACAACGACGTTTGACTAAAACCCTCCCCGTATTTTACTCAAAAAGTCCACCATGGCCAAGACCTCACTCCCCCTTCTCCTCCAAGACCAACGCTCCCGCCCAAAACCAGCAATACCGCCATTGACCAAATCCTCCCAAGCTCTCGCCTTTACCACTCCTAGCTGCCATGGATGCTTCGGAGAGGGCGCACTCGTCCCTCGCCACCTCGCCCTCTTCCTTCGCCTTCTCTCCCCACTTTCCACTCATGGCCTCCAAGAACTCCGACGCCGGCGCGGGGGGTGGCGGGATCAGGAACCGGCCGGTGGGTATCCCGCCGGCGTCGCCACATTCGCGGATCCAGATTGCCGGCGGCGGCGGCGGGGACGGGGGAGGAGGATGGCCGACGGCGGGGCAGGGCCACGCCCGGTCGCTGTCCGAGCCGCTGGCGTTCTCCTCGCAGGACTCGCTCCCGCCGCTAAGCCCGTCGCCGGCCGTCCACGACTTCGGGAAATGCAACTCCTTTCGCCTCGCCGGTGGCGGGGAGAGAGGAGGGTGTGCCGCCGAGGAAGGTGCACCGGCGGTCGCAGAGCGAGATCCCCTTCTCCTTCTCCGGAGGCATCCAGTCGCCCTTCGGGCTCGCC
The DNA here is from genome assembly GCA_033002965.1 of Piper betle. Classification (NCBI taxonomy): domain Eukaryota; kingdom Viridiplantae; phylum Streptophyta; class Magnoliopsida; order Piperales; family Piperaceae; genus Piper; species Piper betle. The sequence continues at coordinate 81,369 of JAURVB010009820.1, read as the reverse complement.
GGCGGGAGCATCTTGAAGGCGGAGTCGGAGTGGGAGGCCGCGGGGGAGAACGTGGATGAGCTCTTCTCCGTCTACATGAACCTCGACGCCATCGCCTCCGACGACAGCCGGGCCAGTGGCTCCCGCACTAACGGCGCCGACAGCAGCGAGAACGAGGCCAACAGCGGCGTCATCAACTGCGCCGACGGCCCGTCGCTGGGATCGGCCAAGCGGGGCTTAGACGGCGGCGCTCAGCACGGCCGGAGCCTGTCCATGGACACTTTCATGGGCAAGCTTCCATCTTTCGGCGACGAGTCTCCCAAGCTCCCACCCTCGCCTGGTTCTAAGTCCAACACCTCTGATCTCGATTTGGGGAGTGGAAACTTCACTGCCGCCGAGGGGAAGAAGATGATGGCCAATGAGAAGCTCGTCGAAATGGCCGCTTCTGATCCTAAACGAGTCAAAAGGTATCATCTTCTTCTTCTTTGTAGGTACATAACTTATGTTTTTACTTTATTTGTTGATTGGTGTTGTCGGTGTTGTTGATGGTAGGATTCTGGCGAATAGGCAGTCTGCCGCTCGATCGAAGGAGCGAAAAATGCGATACATTTCGGAGTTGGAGAAAAAGGTTCAGACCTTGCAAACGGAGGCGACCACATTGTCTGCACAACTGACTCTACTGCAGGTTGGGGGTTTTGGGAGTTTGAAGTGTTTGTGGTGTCTTTTGTGCTGAGTTCTTTTGTTTGGAGTTTGTGCGTGTGTGTTGAACTTCGTTGATTTCCTGCAGAGGGATTCTTCGGGGTTGATGAATCAGAACAATGAGCTGAATTTCCGACTTCAAGCCATGGAACAGCAGGCGCAATTGAGAGATGGTACACTGTTATTGATGATCCAAACAATTTTGTTGACTTTTTAGGATAATGCGTTCGCATATGAGACAATCATGGTGTGATGATGAACTGTTGTTGTTGACTCTATATTTCTTATTAATTGGATGTAGTTCTTTGAACATTTTGAAGAAGGATATGGTGTCCAAACTAGTTAGGGGTTTTTATGATTCTGTTAATGCACCATGAACTTGCTGCTCCATTTCTTTTGTCTGATCTATTAGTAAAGTATTTTACACTCATGTTATAGGGTAGATTTAGAGCTTTTCTGTTTTTCTATTTGAATCGTAAATTAAGGGAATTGGGTTGCTCTTTGCAATTTGAGAATGCTTCCGAGTTTAAGTTTCCTGTGAATTTCTGAAAGTGCTTGTGAATCCATGATTTGAACACGCTTCCGTCGTCTAATTCAATTGTATAAACCTGCAACTATATTCTGTTACAGTCAAGCATCATGTTGGCCTTGATGAATCTCGGTGTAATTTAGGCTTTGTGCAATGCTTTTCGCTTATAGCCTCTCTTTGCGGATTTAAATTACTATCGTGTTCACGAGAGTTCATTTATAGTATATCATTTGTTGAAAATTTTTAAACATGAAATTCTTCTAACGATTCATGATCTTCATCGCTCCACATTTCTGTGTCAATGCTTATCTGCAGCTCTAAACGAGGCGTTAACAGCAGAAGTTCAACGCTTAAAACTTGTTACTCAGGATTTAGGAGGAGCTCCCAACTCCAACAACATTTCACCACAGCAAATGCTTTTGAATTCCCAAATGTTCCAGATGCATCACCAGCAACCACAGCAGCAAAAGCAGCGGCAACAACAGCAGCATCAACAGACCAACGAATCTGCTGCTACCCAAAAAGAGTGGAATCAATAACATGGCTTGCTTCTTGCTTGCTAAGCAATGCTCTATCTCTGCTAATCCCCTCTTCACATACCGTCCAAAGGACATATGCCTTACATTTCGAGTCCAAGATTCGTTGGTGCATGATGGGCTTGGCAAGAGCTACCTTGTATTACAGGTCTCCACAGATTCATAAGTTTAATTATATGCATTTGCATTGTTTTTGTTAGGTCAATTCGTTCTTTATTCTGTAGAAAGTAAAATGTTGCCTTGTGCTCATTGCTTGCCAAGGTGAGTTTGATGTGATATAGTCGTCTGTTCTGTATCTTCCAACATGATAATTGATTTAGCAGTTACTATTCTATACAATAAAAAAAGGAGCATCACATGTTATTCACCTTCAAGTCAATGTCTGTCATTCATATGGGAACTATTAAATGCTTACATTTCGAGAATCGATAAGGATGGCTTTTCATCTCTTTCTTCTCCTTGACGGTGAGAGACTTGATTGGACAGGTGCAAGTATTAATGAAATGCATATGCAGGAATCGCTCTTCTTCTCAACCAGCACTGCCCTGTGTATAGCATGGTTGGTTTAAGAGGCTTCGTTTATTAATTGCAATTAAGGTTCACAGTATCTGATATATATAGGAGATATGCCTAGGGATGGCAACCGAACCAAGCTGGGTCTCATATTTTTTCTCGGGCTCGAGCCGAGCTGGCTCGGCTCAGGTCGGCTCTGAACTCGAGTTCGGGTTGGGCTCTGATATTGAGAGCCCAGCAATGTTGGGCTTGAGCTCTCAAGCCCAATAAGTTTTTTACTTTTTTAATAATTATGATGTACAGCCCAGTGGGCTTAACGCACTGGGCTACCCACAAGTTGTTGAGAGCCATTGGGGCTCTTTGGGAGACCCAACTATTAGGAGAGCCCAACGGCTCTTGAGGAGAGAGACTCTCTCTCTCTCTGCTCTCTCTACTTTTTAATTAATATTAAAACAGACTTTACCTAATCCACTTTATAGATAGAAGCCACTCCTAAAAAATTATTTACACCACTTTCAAACTCTTATTTTTTTCAAACTTTCATTCTTTTAAACTCTCCAATTTTTAATAATTCAAATCTCTCAAATTCATTTTATTTTTTGACTTTTTAACTTTAGTTCTCTTAAATTTAAAATGACATCATCTTCTCTTAAAGTTTGTCGTTTTATCTACGAATTTAAATATGGTGATTATATAGACGAATTCAAACTAGGGTCGGATGGTGTTATTTTTTATGATCCTTTACTATGTTCTCCGAAACGATGAGGCGCAGCCCGTCAAAGGTTGTAGTGCGGATTCTTGGGCCCCTTTGGCCACCACAACAAAAACTAAATTAAAGTAGAAATAATCTAAGTATGAGAATATTTTGATCAAGTTGACGAGGTAATAAAAAAGCAAAAGCACAATGTAAGTATTGCCCTTCGTCTTTAATTATTGTACAAGATAATATATTTTCTCCCACTTGACATTCCCATTGAACTCATGAGCCGAGCTCGGTTCGGCTCATCCACTATACGAGCTCAGACAAGCCAAGCATGTGACATCCTTAGATATGCTTACAATTTTTGGAAAAATTATTGATTCTAATAATTATGTTCTTACAAGAGACGGGTAGTTATTTTATTTGCACAAATATGTAAATATGATGAATTTGCATTAAGAATATAGTTAATGAACAATAATTGTACATTTGACTAACATTATTGCTATGATGCTATCTTATGTATTTAATGTTTAATAAACTATTAATAATACACTAAGCAAGATATTTATTAAAATATTCTACTAACATGTCTAAATAATTAATTAGTCTGAACAAAGTAAAATTAACGGGCTAACAAATTAGGGATAGGCTATCAAATTATTAAGGTGGTAATCAAAGTTTAGTTGGGCGTAAATAGAGTGGGCTAACATTATATAATAAAAATAGTAATGTTTGAAGGTTAGACAAGCAAATGTGCTTCTTGTTCATTTGACTCGGTGCCAGTGGGGTCCCAAGTTGGAATTTTGCCATACGTGTAATTTTTGCAACCCTACTACTGCTTCCGGTGCTGTTTTTTTCTTTAAAAAATTGTGATTATAGATGCTGTTCTAAGTGCCGTTTATATTAAAAATAAAATTTAATTTTGTAGTTAGACTCTCTTGAATAGTGATATATACCATATTTTAAAGATAGATTTTAATTTTGAAAATAAATTAGATAAATTATAATAATTTTATTTTATTTATTTATTTTGATCGGTTTAATATTATATTTATTTGTCATCAAAGTGCGATTTTTTACTTTCCTTATATTAATATAGGAGTATATTATGGGAAAAGATATAGGAGTATGTGCTTGTGAATCTTTGAGCTAGCCGGCCACTTGTTATAATGCCACAGTATAAAAAAAATTAGGGAGTGCAATTGGCAAACAGATTCTTCCAAACCAAAACATCAATTTTATCAAATATCAGACAAGATGACCCTCCATTCTCGATTTATATTACAGATAAAATTTATTTTTATAGATAAGTTCTCATTAAATAATAAAATAAATTATAATAATCTAATATATTGGATATAGATTTTAATTAACTCCGGCTTTAAAGGGGAATCCTAATTGAATGAAAAAAATATACTATAATAATTTGATTTATTTATTTTTTATCAATATTTTGACTGGCCAAACCTCCTATTCTTAATTAGTATTGAGTTCCTTTTTGTTGAGAAGAGCAGAAGAAAAAAATACAAAACATTTATAACGAAGCCAAAATTGAGGTCTTCACAATCACTGGTATCAGGAGCACCCATCTTGAGGTCCTGCTTCCGGACGGACTCTCTATAACTTGTTATCCAGATCCAACTTTTCATCCTTTCGTCTCGAGTTCTAACGCTCTACTCGGAAAATACTGAATAGAAGATAAAAGATGCAGATATCTTTTCTTGGCCATCGGAAATGCTAGACGCAGCTTATAAATTAACTACTCTGCTAGCAGTCGCAGAAATGCAGAGATGAACTTTACATTTCATAGGATACCAATTCTGTGTCATCCAATGTAAAAACAAATTCTCATAGTTTAAACCAAATTTAGTGGTTTCTAAAAATTGATCACGTCATGGATAGAATCATAGAGCTACTTAATAAGTCAATAACGTAACAATTTTACCCAGGTAGAATTCACAACGTCTAGAGAAGTAACAAACAAATACTCCGCTACATTTTCTGAAAAAGGAGGATAAATGATTGAGTACACGGAAACTATTGAAGTAGCATTTCAACCTCAGAGGTTCAATACTCATGGCAGAACCAATGAGAGCACCCATGTTAGCAACCCTAAAAGCAAACAGCATCCTCCGAAGTTCCAAGAACTTGTAAGTTAAATGGCTACAAATACAAACATTGAAGTTTTGAGCCACCTCAGCTCCCGTCCAGTTAATGTTGTCACTGAACCCTAAACTTTGAACTTCATCTTCTAACTACAAGTTGGTCAGTTTCACTTAATAGTGATATACCTATTGGTACCATGCTTGGCCCAATGAGTTTTGAGATCAACCGGCATTGAAAGATCATGCCCCTCTGCAGCAAGTCGGCTTAGCAACTTGTTGAAAGCACCCCCACTCATCTTCCGACCACCAACTCGAGCATGTTTCCGATTGGGCATCATGGGTAGAGGATGCATGGACAAAGTAGTGGTGCAGCAGGCTGATTGCCATCCTCCATTGCCCCACTTGTAGCATTGTCGCCACATCCCCGTACAAGAACATCCAGGGACAGGCATGGTTGAGTCATCAAAGAAGACATCGTTTAATCCTATATCTTGGCCTTTCCATCCATTCTTACTAGCAGAGTTCACCTTATTCAGATCAGCAAGTGTCATGTCATGTTGCTTCCACTCCAGTTGCTTGACCACCACATTTGGTTCATCAAATTCCTTGAGGCCCTTCTTTCTCTTCCCATTTCTAGGCTTTCCCTTCACAGTTGTCGCTTGGGCTAGCATTTTAGTTTCATTTGCTTGCTTTTTTTCTCGACGAGGCTTAGCACCGTTATCGGTATTTGAAGAAGTAGGATATGTTTCAGTTATTTGTAGCTCCCTTGAACAATATGAAGCTTCACAATGCAGTTGTTTGGCAACTGGCAAATCAGAGCAACTAGAAGGACAGGTTGGTGCACTGCTGTTTCTAGAATTTTCGCGGATATACTCTAAGGTGGCCATGGCAGAATCCCGTTCCATAATGACTTTATTCATCTCATTGACTGCTTGGTCACGCTGCATTACAGCCATGCTCCTTTCAGCAATAGCCTGCTTTTTCTCAGCAATGGCAATATTTCGTTCATGAAATGCTGCATCCCTTTCAGCTAAGGCTTGTGCTAGCTTCATGCTATGCTGATCTCTGATATGGTTCTGTGAAAGTATCCACTGAAAAATGAAATATTCATGAATTTAAGTCAATGTTTAGTCATGGTGATCACCACAAATTCCAAAGTAGAGTCTTACAATGCTGGTGCAAGCACAAGTTAATACTCCAGTATCATAAAGACAAACAACCTCTATAAGATAAAATGACTACAGGAATAACTCACAACTTCAGGGAAATGTTGTGCTTCTACCTGAGTGCAGAGATTCTTGTACTGATCAGCTTTTCCACGGCCATTTGCTCGTGGCCCTTCATCATCCATATCAAATACTCTTTGAAGGATTAAACCTCAGATTGAAACTCTGTCGACTAATGAGTATTTATCCCATCATACTACAGAATAATCAATGAAGCATACTTCACTTCCGCAAGGCCATAATTTAACAAGATATTACACGAAGGTTAGTCCAATCTGGTGATTGTAAGTATCAAGGAAATGTTTTCAAATAAACTTTGGAATAATACTACTGAATACATAATTACTTTCACATAAGATTTTAAATAGCCCACCAACAGAGTCAAACTCGAGAAGTTATAGGGGATTTATCTACAAGGTATGGGAAGACAGGGAAATCTAGCAAAAATGAGCATGGTCTTGGGTGAAAATGGATGCAGCTATTAACAAGTAAAAACCCTCAACATGCAATAACTATACATTTCTCAAACGAGTATATCTAGGACAATAGAAAAAATAAATCTTCAATTATATAATGACTGCAATTGTAAATTTTAAATTTATAAAAGTGTAGTTAATAACATTGAGAATAGTCCCACATCTAAAACGGATATGAGCTGTGACCTTGTTAAATACAAAGAGTTGAGTTGCCTTAAATGGCTCGCTAGTCACTTTGGACAAGGCTCAAATCTTCTTAAATAAGCCATGACGAGTTTTAAGTTCACCGACCAACCACTCATACCGATAGGAAGACTGGCAAAAATGGACAAAAAACTCCTTAACAAAGCGGCTCTCAAGGTCGAACAAAATAGTACATGACCCACTAGGATGAACACCACAAATGTAAAACATTGAACTTCATCCGCTAATCCATTTAAATGCAGAGAAGACAAAGACACTAAGACAACATAATTTTAGGCGACAAATTTGTTGAGCCTCATAACAAGGTAAAAGATTGTATCTTTTAATCTCTTTAATTAGCATTTTTATCAATTAACAAAATCAATATTGTGTAGCCATTCATACCGATAGGAAGACTGGCAAAAATGGACAAAAAACTCCTTAACAAAGCGGATTATTTTTCTACTCTCAAGGTCGAACAAAATAGTACATGACCCACTAGGACGAACACCACAAATGTAAAACATTGAACTTCATCCGCTAATCCATTAAAATGCAGAGAAGATAAAGACACTAAGACAACATAATTTTAGGCGACAAATTTGTTGAGCCTCATAACAAGGTACAAGATTGTATCTTTTAATCTCTTTAATTAGCATTTTTATCAATTAACAAAATCAATATTGTGGCATGACGAGTTTTAAGTTCACCGACCAACCATTCATACCGATAGGAAGACTGGCAAAAATGGACAAAAAACTCCTTAACAAAGCAGATTATTTTTCTACTCTCAAGGTCAAACAAAATAGTACATGACCCACTAGGACGAACACCACAAATGTAAAACATTGAACTTCATCTGCTAATCCATTAAAATGCAGAGAAGATAAAGACACCAAGACAACATAATTTTAGGCAACAAATTTGTTGAGCGTCATAACAAGGTACAAGATTGTATCTTTTAATCTCTTTAATTAGCATTTTTATCAATTAACAAAATCAATATTGTGGCATCTTAGCCCATTACAACTTAACCCAAAGATCAACCAAAAATAGTGTGGTGTCATCTCATTTATAAACCAATTCCGAAAAATGAATGATTTTCCCCCTGATTGGCCTACATTAACAAGCAGAACAATAGCATGGGTAGTTCAAGACAAAATAAATGCCATGGTAAAGCACAAGGTTGGCGTAATCCGTGGTTAAATAAGGAGTCAAATAAGGATCATTAAGCAAGTTTATAGAGCACAGCAAGATACAGAGCAGAACTTTGACAAGACCCGGTCACGAAACTAGCAGTGACAAAAATAGCAGCATCAGTTGGGCCAGCAGCGTTGAACTAGACCCAAAAAAAATCATGGACAAAACAGTTTTGATAGCTACAAACACACATTCTTGTACTGATGAACAAAGAAACCTCTCTTATAGCATTTGGCCTCACTCTACACCATATCAACACAAGTATAACCCAAATTGAACAAGCATAAAATTTCAACAATACAACCCGTTCCCCAACACCTTTATATTTATAATTTTTCCAACACATTGCCCCAAGTCTAAATACCAGATCGAGAAAGTGGAAACTACCCAAATAAAGATATGACACGAATAGTCAGTCTTTGAAGAAAAGAGCTAGCAAATAACATCAAACAAAGATATCTAGAAGTACTAGCTGCTCTGTCTAGAAATAAAATTAGATTAAAAAAACACAACAAAAGAGGAGAAAAAAGGATCAACTTACGGTGGAAATAGCAGCAGAGAAAGGGAGAAAAAATAAAAGCCCGGTGGGAAGAGGGTGGAGTGGAATAATGAGTCGTTGGCCGTTGAAGAAATGGATTCTGGAATGACTTTTCATGAATTTGTCATCTGTCTTCGTTGGAGAACTCCAAGTTTTTAACCCCAAAGATTGCGTCTTTGGAGAATCTAAGGCTGTTCAACAGTGGGCACTGTTCAGCTCGCAGATTTTCAAGAAATTACATGTTGGCTCCTTGTCTTTTCTGGTATTTCGTTTTCCCTTATCCGGTAGTTGTATTTGTTTGTCCTATTTTTTATATTATTTATCTTTTCTCTTTATTTTTGACTTAGCACAGGTGGAGCTTTTTCAAAACACGATTAAACTCGGTATTGCTCCATACACTCAACCCAAAGCTTCACTTGATATTATACGAATCTGGTACTTGTACCTATATAATTTTATTATGCGTAAAAGATCGATATTTATTATAAGGAATAAAATTTTTAATTATATTTATCTTAAAAAAATTTTATATAATTATAATCAAATTATAAAATATTATTTTATAATATCAAACTTAAATAAATTTATGTATGATTAAATTATTTTTATGCATAATTATACTTGAGATATTTTAATTATGAATTAAATTTTAATATAAATTACAATAAAAAATAACATTAATAAATACGAATCAAGTTAGTTCGAACTCGTACTCAAACTCGAATAAACTTAAATACATTTTTTATTTCGACTCAAATTTTAAATCAAATAAGTCTAGCTTGAGTTGAGCATAACTCGACTTAATTTGCCCAATGAACACCCCTATCTATACTAATTAACAAGCTTTCAAGACATCACACGTAGAAAATATACACCTTGTATTTTTTCTTGAGCAAACTTCAAGTTTTTATTAGTTTCAAAAGGAAATTGGGAGTTTTACACGAAGTCTATTAGGGGTTTGTAATTTTAAATATTCCTATTTTCTATGTTGCATGTTCTAATAAATATTTTTTATTTTTAAATTTTGAAATGAGTTAGTTTTTTTTATAGTATTAAATAAATTATAAAATTAATATAAACTTTTTTAAAAGAAAATTCAATTTTTTGTACCCACCGCACACACACAACCCCGCCTATATTTCTATGCCGTTATGTTGGGTTCGAAGCACTTACTATTATTATTTACCACCTTTCTAGACTATTTATCATTTTTCCACCACTTTTTTCACTATTTACCCGTGTCAACTTCTAATTGTTTTGATTGCCGGTAATCGGTTAACAAGTGATAAATTTTGATTCAAGCCCGTCATTCTTGATGACATAAAATCTATGCCAAGAATACAAATTACATGTTATAGACCAAAATAGTGTCTTAAAAAGTGACCGCAGACACTCCATATTTTATATACAGATATGGACCCTTGCACGCATGCGGACGTCCATAGTTTAGTTTTTAAACACTCGTAATTTTAACTTCACGTCTTTTTTCTTCAAAAAACAAATTAAATTACCCGTCTTGTTTAACAACGAATATCAGCTGTCGGACAAAATTGACATCAAAGACTGCATGGGCTTCATTATGGGCTTATTCTGGGAAATGATATAAGCTCACATTCAAACTCGAAAGTCAAAAGCATTGAATGTACGTAATAAGCCCATCAATCAATCATCTAAATGCAATATTTTGACCTTTTCGCTTTGGCCTGCATGGTCAATTGGTAATGCACCAACCTAAAAAATAACTAAGGAGAATATTATTTATCAAAATGCAATATCTAATCATGTAAATTAATTGCATTTTTTCCCCAGAAATTAATATTTATTTTTAAACGTGGTATAACATAATTAAAGGTTTCGTTAATTACTAGATGCCTAGCTATCAATGATCTGAAATCTAAATGATAGCTTACAATGACCTGAAATCTAAATGAACTCCATTACTATATATATATAGGGTAGCTGAGGTGAGCCCAGGGTAGAAAAAATTTTATGCCCCGAGCTTATATTTGGGCCATCCGATTACAAGGATAGCCCAAATCTAATGTGTTTTTTTTTAAAAAAAAACTTAACTTTGATCTGGGCCATCCGATTATAAGGACGACCCAAATCTATTTTTAAAAAAAGAAAATAGAACCGCTTGGTGGCCGCGAGTGGCCAACCACCGCAGGCCCGCCACAGCTAGATTTGGCCGTTGCCAGATGCGGGCGGGCCATGGCCAGATGTAGGCGGGCCACCGCGGCCAGATCTGGCCTCCTCCGTTCCTGTCTGGGCCACTGCCGGCCAGATCCGGTCGCGACAAGCTAGACCTGGCTGTCCCTTGGCTAGATCTGGTCGGGGGATGGTCAGGTCCAGCTTGTCGCAGCCAGATCTGGCCAGCGGCGGCCCCGACAAGGAGAAAAAAACCTTTATGCCACGGACGATGCCGCCCAACTACGAACGCCCCTCTGCCCCGCTCCCCCTCGACCCCGTCGTCCCGCCCCACCCCCCCCCCGGCCACGGCCGTAGGGGGGCGAGACAATGGGGTCGAGGAGAAGCGGGGCGGAGGGGTGTTCGCGCCTAGGCGGCGGTGTCCGTGGCAGGGGAGCGAGGAGGAGGGAGGGGGGCGATGCGGCGCAGGGCGGCACAGCGGTGGAGCGGCGGCGTGGTTTGGAATTTTTTTGACAAGAGATCTAGGCTGTCCTTTTAATTGGACAGTCCAAAGAGACCTCGGGGTAGATTTTTTCTGCTTCGGGCTCTCATTCACTTTCCCGTGTGTGTGTGTATGTATATATATATATATATATATCTGGTAAAGTGAAGGAGAGCCCGGACAAAAAAATATTCTGCCCAAGCTCTCTCCGTACGATTACAAGGACGGCCCAGATCTCTTGTCAAAAAAAAAAAATTCCAAAACTCGTCGCCACCCCACGGCCGTGTCGCCCCCCCCGCGCCGTCCGTTGCGAGCAGGAAGGATGCGCTTCCTCCCCCTCCCTCCTCCTTGCTCCGCCGCCGCCCAACCGCGGAGGGCCCTTCGCCCCGCTCCCCCCTTGATCCCGTCGTCCCGCCCCCCTACGGTCGCTGCCGCTGGGGGGGAGGCGGGACGACGGGGTCGAGGGGGAGCGGGGTAGAGGGACATTCGCGGCTAGGCGGCGGCACCCACGGCGGGGAGCGAGGAAGAGGGAGGGGGAGGAAGTGCGTCCCTCCCCTAGCGAAGGGGCGGCGGCCGCGAGGAGAGGCAACACGGCAGGGTGGCGGCTGCGACGGGCGGCGGCGGGGAGGGGGGGGGGGCGATGCAGTGGTGGGCGGTGGCACATTTTGGAATTTTTTTTTTGACAGGAGATCTGGAGCCGTCCTTGTAATCAGACGGCCCAAGAGAGCTCGGGGCAGAATTTTTTTGCCCAGGGCTCTCCTTCACTTTACCCTATATATATATATATATATATATATATATATATATATATATATATATATATATATATCACATGAAATAAAAAGGGTGCACAGGAAAAAAAATTACAAGGTCCTCGTTCATCTTTACATCGATATATTTTAAACTACAGATGAATGGAGAGCTCCAACTTTCGGCAACAAGTTATTAATCATATATATGTATAACAAAACCCAATTAGCATTGCATTATTTTCACCATCGTATATACTCAATTTAGTTCTCAAATATGCATAAACCAGTGTCACACTCGGAGGTGGCCGAGCTCCAAAACTCATTCAACCTGTTCTTTTCTTCTGCAGGAGTACTATGCATTAGAAACAAACCCGCATCAGGATTTATCTGATCATGCAGTGCAATGTTGTTAGGCAATCCTACATGATCAAACCCATCTCCTTCGCTCAACTGTGAAGCAACAAACTTGTCAAGGTCTCTCCAATCCGTCACTTTGTCAACATAGTGATCACATGACCTCCTTGATCTCCTACTGTTCGGGAGCTCATCTTCCTGTTCATGACTAATTACATGGGGACAAGTAGATGTGTTAGTGATCATGTAGTTGGAGACTGGGAGCTGCCTCTTTGTGGGTAAGAGGGAAGGGCTCTCCAAGTTGGGAAGCTGCACAAATGGCTTGGAAGAGAGTGAGTTGCAGAAGCTTTCTAGCTCCACCTCCGGCTTGCATAGAACCCTTGGCTGGATTTTTGGTTGCAAGTAGTCCATGGAGTCAATAATTGTGCTGCTCATGCTGCTCGGTTCTTCGTAGCAGCAAGATGAATCCCAAGTATACTCCATGCTTCTAGTTTGGATGTTGGTACTGCGCTTCTTGAATGCCCGGCAGACCACCCATCCCTCCTCCTAGAATAAATTCATCAACTTCAATTAATTAATTAGTTTTATCATTTTTTATACATCTGCTAAATGAATAACTATGTCACTGATCATGAACACCATTTTGTGTCAAGAACCTTAATTTTGACGTAGAAATTAATAGCGAAGTTTATAGATACGTGTGTTATTTAAATCACTAATTTCTTTCCATCTCATTTTAAAATTTTTAGAATGGCCGCCAGGGTTTAGGATTAATTATGGCGAAAAAATGGCCTTTTTGCTGCAATTGTAGTTCAGTGGTACCAACAATCTTTTTTTGTCTTATATATCTAGGGATATTTTTTAAATACAAAATTCTAGGAATTACCTCATTTCTTTCCAAAAGCCATCGTAATTGGTATATTGCAATGTCAAACATAATTATTACTAAAAAACTTATTGTGCATCTCATATTCTCAACTATGTTGGGAATGGTAGAGTAGAGGATATGATGTTGTACCCTAATTAATTGACTGCTTGCTTTAACATTTAAATCTGTTCCTATGCCACAAGTCATGTCACTAATTCTACACAAGATACAGAAAAAAAGGTGTCTAGATGATAATAAAACAATTAAAACTATAACTTCTCCCTTTATGATGAGTGAACAAATTCAGAGAAAAAAGCAAGAAATAAGGAGGAGTGCAAACATTTGTTCTCTTCAAAAACTTAAGGGCACATGAACATTCATGCAGCTTGATGATGAAAGTGCATGGAGAAAGACTAATCTAACCTGGGGAGGGCCATTCTCTTCCGACTCTAGACGATATTCATGCATGATCCAATCGGTTTTCTGCCCATTGGGAGCCCTGCCCTTGTAGAAGACGAGTGTCTTCCTCATGCCGATGAGCCTCGCCTTGTCGTACACGGCCTTGTCTCGGCCGGTGGCCTTCCAGAACCCGGCCATGGTCGCCCTGTTCGTTCTCGTCCCCGTCGGATACTTCTTGTCCTTGTGGCTAAAGAAGTGCCACTCACTCTGCTCCTCATACCCAATCCTGCATCTCTCTGACCACAAGTTGTATGCAATATGGTTTTTAATATCAAACAGTTCAAATTATCACAGAAATGCATGTACCCAAGGGAGATCTTACTTAGAAGACAGTACCTTGAAGGTCCCATGGCTCAATCCGGTAGAGATCTATGTCTCGGATAACGTCCAGGTCGATCTTCTGACATGCCACCTTCTTTCTGAGATAGTAGCCAACCAGCTCGTCGTCTGTGGGATGAAATCTGAACCCCGGTGGGACGCATGGTTGATCTGTGGAGTCCATCATCTCCTGCAAACAGTGCCACATTTGGTTGTTCCCAGTTAATTTACAATCACCAATATTTTCAAGCATGGACTATATTGTTGAAGTAATTCCACAGATCAGAAACTGCAGGTAAACAATATGAGATGCTTAATAGTTAATGGTGGGTTTGATGAGAGTCGTATAAGCATGCATGGTCGGAACTTGGAGCGAGGTATTTGGCGGTGGAGGGGCCGTGTAAAAGTTGAAAAGCAAGAGACAAGCTGCTTGGCGTGCTTATAATGTTGTCTCTTGCCAAATGGTGTAAATCATTCACCTTTTTCCTGACATTACAAGGTACGTTTAATATTATAAATAAAGAACTTGGACTGACAACACTTCTATTTCTAGCTAGCTAGCTAGTTTATGTGAAACATTATGAGAAGTTGACAATTCTTAAAGCATATTTCTGATATGTAGAATGTGCAGAACTTTTAGAGGAACCAATGATCTGTCTCTGAAACTAAGTGAAGAGACTACCCTAGAAGCTAAAGATAAATAGATCCAAATAAAAGCTGAGATGAGGTTGAAAAACTAAAACAGTGAGTATCATCGGCTTGTTGGGATGGGCAAGCATGCCAAGGAGAAGAGAAAAGAACCCTAAAGTGGGTCGTTGCTCCGCACGTCCAATGACTGGCCAGAGCTTCCTCTGACCCCTCTTGTCCCTTTGTCTTGAATTTCCATGGCACATCTCAAACCCGACTTTGATGAAACCATAGGAATTTTGACTTAGCAGGACGAGATCAAACCTTTGGACAAGAGTCTTATCATATATATATATAAATGTGACTTGGAGAAGAGACTGAAATAGTGGAGCTTTGAAGACAGCTGTGGGCGCCCTTATTGCGTCTCACATGAAGCATGGACGACGTATGTATAAATATGCTACATTTGTAAAGATGATCATTAGTTGAAGTACAGCAACTGATTATTGTTATTTAATACTTTCCAACACTAAACAAGTGGCATAATACTAGTAACCTTTTGGGTTCACGCTAAGGAGGAGACAGGAAGACTCATATTTCTCATATGTAGTGAAAAAAATTGAGATAAAATTTGACTCATGAAGAAGATAGACTAAGGTGAAAAATCATACATGGCATGCCTTTTCTGATCTAATATTTGTGAATGTCAATGGAGAGAGATCTATCACTGATCTGCTACAAGAAGCTCATGAAGTTTTCCTTCTTAGATTTACTTTTGATTGCTTCAGATTGCTTGGATTTTTCTTGGCCACAATAAATCATAGAAAACCATTTGATTTATTGCTTAATGGGGGAAAAGAAGTTACTTCAGCATGGATCGGATTAATGTTTTTTTGGCTCCATATAATTATGTATAAGATATACAAAACGAAAATTACATTTAAAGTCTTAGGGGTTTTTATATATTGTGGGAAATACTGAGATATCAAGAACTGTTAGAATAGTGAGAGATCTAAGAAAGATGATCTCGCTTGCCCAAATTCTAGAGAGAGAAAATTTAACTACATCCTGTTAACAACAAGGTTTAATTCTTTACTGGTTCTTCAGAGCTACCTCCAAAATTCTTCCAAAGCTATACTCACCATCTTGGACATTATCCAATTCATTTTGGAGAACGTTGTTAACATACTAATAACTTTTCCCACTTCTAAAATGATATGATCTATAAATTCAGGTAATGAGAAGATACCATATTCTTATGTGATATCCAGACCATATATCTTAGAAGGTACAAAAACAAACAAACAAACAAAAAGAAAAAGAGAAAAGAGGAACAAATCAGAAAGAAGAAAACCCAACATCTACAAGAAGTGTTGAAAGTTCATGGTGCTATGAGTATCAATCAATCTCAACTTGGTGCAACTTACACGCACACGTACACACTTGTCCATCCCAAACCACTACAAATCCGAATGCAAAAAAACAAATTACCTGACAAACCTGCACTCGCTCACTATAGTCGTTTAGAACTCTGAGATTCAAATAAGAAGAAAGAACAAGAAGAAGATCGAAGCAGCTAGACTTGTGATAGGAAAAGAGAGGAGAAGGGAGATGAGAAGAGTCCTATATATAGAAAATCTAGCAGTTTGATTGCGCGTGCCAACAAGGGAATGAAAGCGTGTGTCCCTCCTTCCTTTGTTGATGTCAACCTTTTCACCTAGCTACATAAACACACTCCGTGAGCCCTATACAGTCCATTGCCACTATAACTTATTCACACAAAAAATGCACACGTTATAAGGCCTCAATATATATGAGCTGCGTTGGTAAGGACTGTCAAATTGAAGAGTCACTGCTCTTACCAAAGGAAACGGGATCAGTTTGATAGAGTTAATTCCTTGTAGTTTGCAGGCGAGTTGCTATAGGACAACTTGTGTCTGTTTCAGGACCATTTTACTACTTTCTTCATTGACCAACGTGAGCAAGGACAAGGATTTAGTCAGGAAAAAGCCTTAGCATGTCTGCTCATTCAAGTTTTATCTGTCTCCTGATTACTTGTGCATAATATGCCATGTGAAGATTACAGTTTTGTCAAGACTTATGCTACAGAGAGCTATGATTATTAGTTAAAAGGATGGTTCGATGAGCTATGGTTATGTTTAGATTAGTATTTTGAGCTGGCTTTTTTCGGTTAGCCTACGTTTGTGTGTGATATTGAAGGAAAATGTCTAGGGAATGTCGTATAACTGCAAAGGTTTTACAATATTTATCACACACAATATTCATCTCACTCCATTTGCTTTATTTGCATCCTCGTCATTTTCAATTTTTCTTCTTGATCTGTTCATTGTATGATTAATTCTATTTTGTTTCTTCTATCCACTTGAGAGTTATTTTGAACCTATACGTAAACAGGCTATGGAGTTTTTAGATTTATTAAACACTTTAAATATAATTTTATTTTGTCTCACAAATCTACTCTTATTAATAAAAGTGCAGTCTCCGTTAAAAAGTAAAATATTCAACCAACCAAAATGCTAAAAAAATAAAATAAAAATCAAAACAATATTGTCTATATCCTCATTCAATTAGAATATATTTTTAAAAACAAAGTTTATCTACTAGATATCAGATTATTATACTTTATCTTATTCTTCAATTAGGGCATAAAAATTAAAATAGAGTCTTCTATCTTTAACATAAGCCTAATTTGCCATGACATCTTGCCTAGTTGATATAATGAACAACTCTTAGATGGAAATTACATCAAGGCAAATCTTGCACTCTTTATTAGAGATCAAGATATGTTGCTAATTGCTTCTTTGTTGATCTCCTAACATTACCAACAAATTATAATTTTAGTGATGGCAATGTCGTTATTGAAGCTTAAAGTATTTCCTTTAATTTAAATCGTCAAGTATTGTTGAAGCATGTTTCTTCTGTGAAATACACATTTTGGTCTTAGACAAAATGTTGCCCAAATTAATGAGTGAAATATATTAATCTCTAACTAATCTCAATTAACACATTTTGATCATTGGAGCTTAGAGGATGTTCAGATATCCCCACCACTCATGGGATTGATCACAATGGGTGCTGTGGCCCGTATCATCGTGGGAAAGTGCGTATAATTGTAGGTCGTGAAAATCAAAGGGCCCTCCATCCAAGTGGAATTAGGCCCATATCTTCATGGTCCCTGGCTCCTCTCGGGGAAAGGTGACATCAGTCTCTTCGCTTCTACGGCGTCCTAAACCATCCTCCAAATCTTGCATAAACTTTTCTTTACATGATTAGGTAGCCACCAATTCAATCAGCTCCTTTAATCTGTAAGACCCAGAAACGTAAATCAAATCTACACCGTTCCTCATCTCTAATCTTCTCCTAGATGGTGAGAGTGTGAAGAAGAAGCTTCTTGTTTTGAGGTTGGTGGTAAGTCTAGATAGAGGGGTGATACTAACATGTTCTTTTCACGTTTGGAAAAGATGGAAGAATTACTGCTCATCATTTATATATCTCTAGAACTGAGCGACGTGTTAACAATAAAGAAATTGAACTGATCAGAATGATTTTGCATCATTTAGTGTGGATACACCAGCATAAACAATATTAAGACACGCTGTCCAACAAAGACTTTATAACATGAAATTAAGAGGAAAATCTACACGACGGTGATGCCCAACCGATCATGAAAATGAATATATATATTTGTCTACCATAGACAAAGTGCATCCCTTTGTTAATTTTGTTATAGCCTATATATTTGTCAAATGAACAGGGTATCCAGACCATGCAGTGGACCTCCAATTAGTTACAACGTCATCCCCATTCTAATCACTACACATTCCAGCTTTTCAATCCTCTAACACACTGCATGATCACAACCAATCCCGAAATTATCCTGATCATACAACATCAATCTCAATCACAATGATATAGATCATTACAAATCCAATACTAATTACTTATTGCACTACACATTCCACCATATAACACACCAGAGTATCATGTAAGAAGATATCAGTACTCTCAAACTGAGACAACCGAAGAAGGCATACACATGGGCAGGTCGGAAAGTGCAGGTATAATCACTTAGAGCACTACGGCCATTGGCCGAATGATGAGAGAAGAATGGAGGTGGAAGGTTGTGATAGTGTGTGCATGAAGGAGAATGGATGGAGGGGTTGAAAGGAGGAGAAAAGGGCAAAGTGTACTGGTGAAGTGAGGGATGATTTTGACGGGGAATAATATAAAGACTTGCTTCTGTGTTTGCTTGCCTTGGAGCTTTCTAGCGCTGTAGGAGGCTTTTCATCAAGGCAATGGAGACACAGACCAGTCCCACACGGGGATTGAGATGGAAGAGAGTATGCCATTATGGAGAAGCTGGTGCTACCGGGTCCAGCCCACATGGTTAGTTCCTGTTGGAATGAGTTAGCTCCTCGCTCGTTCACTTTACCGTCACCTTCATCTTCCAAGTTTGGCATTGTAGTTTAGAGTGATTCATAAGTAAAACTAACTTACTTTTCCTACAACTCGAAACCCTAAACCTGTTTTTCGAATATAAATAGTACGGCCCTTAGTCGGCTGTATATGGAATGAATAGAAATAGGACTTGGTCATGGCACACAATCCATAGGTTAGCTTACCAATAATACGCAATTACCTCTATATATATGTTGTAGTTCCAGTAGTACAATAAATATGCTTCTATTGTATATTTGTACAATGCAGCATGCATTGACAAAACTTAAACCCCTACACTTGTGTTTGAATAAATCATTACACACTATCGCAATATCCTTGAGCTAACAAGTCAAGCCAATCGGATATAATTGAAAGATTTAAGCACTATGTGATCAAAGAGCAAATATACGAAAGAGAAAGCGAAAGAAGAAATGAGGTGACACAAGCAATCTTAAGTGATTCGAGGAAGCCTATTACGCTCTTTTGTTATCGGAGAAGCCTATCACACTCTTTCATTGCCACTATTTTAAGAGGATACAAACATACTATGGCACCTATTTGTGAACCTAATTCCAAGTGTTTTTTACTATCAAATAGAAATAGACTCTTTTTTATACTAACGAATGATACCATCAAGGTCTCCCTTTTATAAGATATTATGTTCCACATCTAATACATAGAAGGTAACAAATTAGTGAAGATGTATTTATGATTTTTAATTTTGGTTAACTATTTTAAAAAAATGACTTGGGCTACTAATTTGCGGTTAGGCTGATGTCCTTACACTCCTTTGATGAACGAGACTCAGACTCCTTTATAGCCACTAAGCCTCAGGTGGCCTTGTACTAAGCAAAAACTAATATCTCGCATAACTCTAAATTGCGTGATTTTTTGAAATAAACTTCAAGAAGATATGTTCTAATTGTCTCTAATATTTTAATTTAAACCTCCAAATAATGAGACATGTGAATTTTACAAGTAAAATTGAGATGTTACTGTAATTTTATCAACCGATATCTGATTAAAATTCAGTAGATTGTGCACAAAGCTCTTTTTCAAAGTTGTTGTAAACTTTCATAAGATATAATCTTGTATGATGAACTCAAAATCTTTAAGCGTTCAAAAACTCGCACTCATCCTCTACAATTTTACAAAGTTTTATAACCAAATTTAATTTAGGTGGAAAATAATAACCTTTAAAAATGAGGAAGTTGCATAAGTTCGACCGAATGATGTCCAAAAAGATTCATGGGCCTTGTAACTTGCATATTTAATATTTTTGTAAGGTCACCACTTACTAAAAATTATATTTTAAGATCTCAACAAAATTCTAGGACCAACAACCAAAACTATTGCAAATCCCATTTTGTACGTATTATACCATGTCCAAAGGTAAATCGCATATATTCAATAGCATCATAATAAATAGTGTTTACTTAAAGGTTAAAGGGTGGTCGTCAAGTTTAAAACCTTCTTAATCATGAATTTAATGATCAAAGTCTATAGATTGATCTATTATGTGTGAAATCACTTAATATAATCTCACGTCTAATACATATTAGTATAAGATCTAGTTTATTAATATGAATAAATTATAAATCTTTAACTTTATGGTATCGATTTTTTAATAAATGAGTTGGACTTTAAGCTTGATTGTTACAAATAGGATTAGAGTAATTTAGTTCCATATTAAATAATAGGCTGAACTAGGAGGTAGATTAGGCTACTAACCAGAGACTAAAAAAGATTGTAGGCTACGGCTACGTATGGGCTAAATATAGAAATTTTAATAATAAAATTTTGTAAGGTGAGTGGATTGTGAAATCCGTTAACTTAATCTCACATTTAATACCCACCGAAGTAAAATCTATTTTATTAGTAATGATAAATTATAAATCTTTAATTTTAATTAACTATTTTTAAAAAGATAACTTAGGCTTATTAGTTTGTACTTTAAATTGGAATATTAAATTATGTATGAGATGTGACATTTTGTAAGAGTTTTATTTTTTCAAACATCTTTTGTAAGAGTAAATTATTCATGTCTCAAGAGTTTTTTTTCTTATGTGGTTTATGGAATGTGTGAATATTTGATTGCAACATTTGATCAAATACAGAATATGTTTAGATCATACGCGGTTTCTTATGTATTATAGAAGTTAACTAGACATGTAAATAGCAAAGTTCCTAACTCCCAATGTTTTATTTCCACTTTACACATGTAAATTTGACGTGCAATGAGGTTTTCTTCTTTTTCAAATTTGAATTTTTTTACTAAAAAATAACAAGGGGAGTTTTTTTCTATTGAACGGGCTTGCCATTTGTGGGGATAGCTAAAACCCAAAATAATATGGGCTTTTGTGTGGACTCGTGGTATGCAGCAGGCCGACGCATTGTAATACGTAGGGCTGATCATTTGGTCGGATTGGATAAAACCAAATTGAAATGCTTACCCAATTAACTAAATTATGGTTAACTAAACAAAAACTAAATAATTTGGTTAACTAATTCAGTTGGTTGGGTTTTAACAAAAGTCTAACCAAACTAACCAAAATAATAAATAATGCATTCTATCATTAATAACATTCATTTTTAGTGTTTACTCTAATTTTTTCAAATTTTATTTATGAAATAAAAAAATTATTAGGACACATTTAAGAATAATTACAAACTCATTATAAAAATTATATGAATAATATTTTAATTTGAGATATCGTATAATAGGTAAACAATATATAATATATTATACTTCCATCTCAATAAATAAATTATTTTCAATAAATTGAACAAAAATAACAATTGTATAAACATGTAATATATATTATGATGACTTAAAATATATAAAAATATATATACAACATTGAACAAAGAACGTAAAGAAAGTGATGTTAATAAGATTTTTTCGTTAGGTTTATTTGGTTTGATTAATTTCGACAAAAAATTGATTAAATTAAGTTTGATTAATTTTCGATTTCAACTAAACTACAACTAAACCAAATTATCACGAAACTGAATTGTGTAGTGTGTTTGGTTTGATTGGTTTGGTTGATTAAACCAAACCATGCTCACCAACTTATACGCCATTTGTCAATTTTGTATTGTGTCGTAGTAATTGCTTCGACAGAAAGCCCAAGCAGACTACTTCTCAAAACAATATGTAATAAAATATGCATACATCTAAGTTTCATAGAAAATTATACTCCACTATTTAATTTCAAATTCATAAAAATCTGATCTATAATTTACACTTTTATTTTCCATAATGTACGTGTGTGCTAAAATAAACCTTCTATTTCCTTGAGGAAAGCTTCTATTTCTTATTTTTTGTGTTGTGAAACCTATTTTTTAAAAAATTTCGTAGGGATTGGTATGTGGATGTGGTCCACACCCCCACCCTGCGCGGGCGGCTACACCGCCGGCGACGGCGTCGTGATCTCCGGCGAGACTGACAACACTACTTTGCTCACGCCGGTAAGGTGTGGTTGGCAGAGGAGGTATGCCGGAGCTCACCCGACATCCCTCGAGCATTGACACGACATTGGACATGGGAGGGCGGTTGACGGGATCGGGCGAGGTGCAGAGCAGTGCCACCTTTATCCCGAGCAAGAACTCCTCCCACTTCGTCGATTCTGGGTCCAACCCTAGAAGCCCCGGCCCGAGCAACTCCGACACCTGACCACTCTCCACCATCCTCTTCATCCACTTTACTCTGCCCTCCTCATTGCAAAATACATGCTTCCCTATCAACAACTCCAATAAAAATACCCGAAGCTGTACACATCCCCCTTCATCGTCGCCCGCCCACTCCACGCCACCTCCGGAGAGACGTACCCGACAGACGTGTTGGCCTGGGAGCCGAGCATGTCGAGGCCAAAGTCGGCAAGGTGGGCGTCGAAGTCGGCATCGAAGAGAACATTCCGGGGATTGACATCACCATGGACGATTGCGAGGGTGTGGAGGAAGGAGAGGCCTCGGCAAAGCAGAGGCAATGAGATGCCGCATCGGCTAGTCCAGAACGTGGCCCGCTCTTTCGAGGAGGCCGGTAAGGTCGACATGGGGCGTGTAGTCGTCGACGAGGAGGCGGACGTGATCTGGAGGTGGGCCGACGTAGTAGCCGCGAACAAACCTCCTTTCGAAAGACTCCCTCCTCCATCGATATGTCGAGGACACGGAGGACGGCGAGGTCGTGCCGTCGGAGAAAGAGTTCTTGTAGACGGCACCGTACCTTCCCCGACTGAACGCCATCTCCTCGCCCAAGTGACGGGTCGCGTGCAGCACTTGGGCATAGGAGAAGTCGTTGCCGAACATGGACAGCGGAGGCGGCCCCGCTGCCGGAGGATTACGAAGGCGCTATAGAAGCAGCAAGAGATGACGATGGTCAGACTCTTCTGCCGCTGCATGTTGAAGACATGGAAGAACTTGAAGTGGGGAACGTTGCTTAGCTTCAAGCTATTTGATCAGATGTCAAGAACTTGGAGGTTTGGGAGGAGCGCCAGTGATGGCAAGACGGGTCCGGCGAGGTGAAGTGACGTGCTCGAGGGCGTTGTGCAGGCCACAGTTACGTTATACACCTGCGCCTGTGTCTCGGCGAAAGCCATGGTTGAGCAGAGAAAGACGGAGACGAAAATGGCCGCCTTGGCGACAACTAAGGTATACAAGGTTTGTCACATTTATAAAAGGTTTAAGGTGACTTTTACAAAAGGAAGAAGCTAGGAGTATATAAAGGCAAACAAAAGCCTAACATTAAATTCATAACTTATAAGATTAATAGATACCATTTAAGATTTGGCTATGTCAATAAAAGTGTATTTCGGTAGTTTTTATTACGGGTTGGATTTCTAATTGTCCCATGTATACCATCAAGATATACACCAATCAAAAGTTAACCCCTACCCAATGTGGGGGCTATGTTTGACTCATTTTTAATAGAATATTAAAAATAATATTTTAATTAATTATAGGTAAACATAATACTTTCATACTTGATCTAGCAACTTTGAATTTCTCTAGTGTTTCCTAGCATTAATTTGTAACGTATACTGATTAAGATTAATGTTTATAATTTAGGGAAAATTAAAGTGACTCATGCTCCAATAACTTATATGAGTTACACTTCTAATTTTAACCTTTTTTTCATGGGTCCATCATAATAATATTTATATATATAAAAATAAAATGTATAAGTAAGAAGTTGATAAAATTTTTGTTATTAATTTGATAACAATAAGACATGTTTTTAGATTTTGTTTAAAATATACTAGTTTAAAAATATTTTAAATTTAATTTTTATTACAATTGCTCAGACAATTAAGGTGGAAAAGTTATCTATATATATATATATATATATATATATGGGATATGGGATTGGCTACCCTGGGGTGACCGCAGGAACAGTCTCTGCGGTCGCTCAAATCTGGACCGTTCGGATCCGATCGCGTCAGATCTGTTTTTAAAACCACCCTTACACCTCTCCCTCCCACTGCCCGGCGCCGCCGCCCCGTCGCGCCACGGCGCGCGCCGCCACCCTTCGCCGCGCCCACGTCCACCGCGCCGCCGCCGTCGTCGCTCCCGTTGCCTCGCCCACGCCCCGCCGTCGCCGAGCCCAGCATCCTTCGCCCCCGCCGCGCGCCATTGAAGCACCCTTCGCCGCGCCCCCGTCCACCGGCGCCGCCGTCCACGGCGCCCCCGTCCACAGCGCTGCTGCGCTCCCTCGACCCGCCCGCGGGAGTCGGTAAGGGGGCGCGGGGGCGACCCGGGCGGCGAGGCAACGGGACGGCGACGGCGGGGGCGTGGGCGAGGCGACGGAGCGGCGACGGCGGCGGTGCGGTGGACGTGGGCGCGGCGAAGGGTGGCGGCCGTGGCGCGGCGAGGCGGCGGCGCCGGGCAGTGGGAGGGGGAGGGTAAAAATTAGGTTTTTTAAAAAATAGATCTGAACCGTCAGATTAGATCTGACGGTCCAGATTTGAGCGACCGCAGGAAACTGTTCCTGCGGTCACCCCCAGGGTATCCAATCCCATATATATATATATATTCTGGGTGTTAGGGCTTGAAAATTAAAATATGCTGATATATATTGTGGATAAACCCAACTGTTAAGTGTTGTTAATAATCGTCTCTCTAATGTGCATTTGCGGCTTAAGAAACACGCATATGTCACTTATTAACACATACTTAGGGTAGAGTATTTAAAAGAAATGATTACTCATATAAGTAATAATTTATATAATTTAATTCTGTAAGATACTAAAATTCATACGGTCAGTAGTTCATATTATTAGTATATTTTCAAAAGTATTCTCACACTGGCTGGTACGATAGTGAACTACACCCCTTCTTTTTTTTTCTTTTTTGAATTTAAAGAATTTTAGAGAGCTATATTTAGTTACGTTTTCTTAATTATATTAGATACGCTATAAAAGATTGACTTTGGCTATTTCTAACCTTCTCCCTTCTCTCTCCTCTTCCTTGCCCCTCGACGTCTAGTATTTTCTAGCCAACAAATTAGCATTAGATGCAAATTATATGATGCCTGTACATTTTTTTTGCATCACGTTTGTATGATATCATAATTATTATTGTTGTGTGATTATCATTTCATTGAAACTATTGTTCGATCTTCTTTTTTGTTGTTGGATGTCCATTTATCGAAAAATTGCAAATTCTATGGTATTGAATCAGTTGTGTGTATTGCCAAGTTCAAGCAGATCAAATTTAATATCAAAATATGAAATAAAAAAATTGGTAACAGCTACTTACAAAATATCTATATATCTAGATCCATCATGCAAATAAAATATGGGTCAAAAGCCCATATAGATTACTTATCAACACAATGTCGCAATTGTTAGGTACATATAACTAAGTTTAAAAAACAAAAAAAAGCCATTATTCGATTTAAAATTCATGAAAATTTAATTCATAATTTACATGTTATCTAATAATTTAGGCATGGGCTAAATAATCCTTTTATTTTTTCAACTAAAATTGTTTGAATTGTGAATGTTAGATATGTAAGGTCTTACACAACTAATAATTAGATATACATAAGTAACATTTATTACTTATATTTTAAAGCCGACATTGATGATATTAATGAGGATGTATTTTGGAACACAAATGTGAATGAGCCTAATAAGCTCTAAGAGTAATAATATGTTGTAAGGCCTTACAACTAAGATAGTTATAAGACCCAATGAAGTTTAAGTAAATCACCTATTTATTAAATACCATTATGATAACTTTGTTATTTAAAATAAAAGTGATTATAATTTTTTAACTAATTATTCATCCGGTGTTACCGCCGTTATCACAGCAAGTCTTACGGCAGATTATTTTTTAAACCTCTAATATCACACACGGTAAGCAGCGAATCCCACATCCACACACGACGGCTAAGAGTAAACGCTACAAGTTGAGCTTTTATTTAATTTAGTTTAACCAATTTGGAGGTAAGTCTGAATTTAATACCATCGAGGCTAAGCTTTTCTTTGCTTCAAGGCCTTTACTATTTGACAAGAGAGCAGGTAACGAGCCTGATGGTGACACTTCGCCACCATGATTACATATATGATTTAAGTTTAAATTAAAATTTATAACTGTTTACTTAAACTGTGGACTTAAAATTTTATTTCATCTATGCAATCGCTGATAATGAAAAATAAAAATTATTAAGGTGGCCACTGGCCACTCCGAGGGATGGGATCACCCCTAAATTATCTTTCGCCTGTAGGGCCAAACAAGGCCAGGCTGGGATTGAGGTCAACTCAAGCTGAGCCATATCTTATTGGACTACTTCAATGATACGTTCATCGATTCAAGTGGGCGAATAATTCAAGCGCGCACTCCCTCCATTGGCAATTTTCGAGCACTTCACTTTGGGTGTGCAACTGTGTCACCATAAATCCTCGTAATCTTCTAATATGAAAAGAAAAGTCGTCCTAATTTTCTCCTTCCATATCAGATGAGCAAACTCCATCATACAAAACAGCTTATAATACATCGCTAGTCGCTACGTCCAGGCTCCCACCCACAAGTAAATCTAAATCAACAATGGATTGGGAAAAAATAATCTAAGTGGGGCATAGCACAGATTGACGATAATTTTTAACTCCAACAAAAGAATCTAACAAGAATGGAACTAGTAGATTCTAGAAATGGATATTGCAAGCACCTGGACCAGTAAAATAAGAAGGTAACATAGCAAAGATTGTGAAATTATATCAATGAGATCTTCCACGGGACATGATATGTATGCTATGCAGCTTCCTTTGCTTTTTTTCTTCCTCTCTTTCCTGAGAGGGCCCCACCTTGCCCCTGCCACGTAATCCCTCTGCTGACAACCCCTACGCCATCCACGCTGTCAGCCGCAGATCGCGCTGCCCGATCTGCTCCGGTGGTCCCCACATCCCACCCTCGCTGACGACACCCGCCGTCGTATTCACCGGCGAGGCCAACGGAACCGCTCTGCTCAAGTCGGCGAGGTGGGCATGTCGGGGCTCACCCGGCACCCTTCGAGCATGAAGACGACGTCGGACATGGGCGGCCGGTCCATGGGGTCGGGCGCGGTGCAGAGCAGCGCCACCTTCACCCCGAGCAGGAACTCCTCCCACTCCGTCGATTCCGGATCCAGCTCCAGCAGCCCCGGCTCGAGCAGCTCCGACACCTGACCACTCTGCAACATTCTCTTCACCCACTTCACAATGTCCTCCTCCTCGCCGGCGAACACCGCCGGCCGCTTCCCCGTCAACAACTCCAACAACACTATGCCGAAGCTGTACACGTCCCCCTCTTTCGTCGCCTGCCCGCTTCCGACCACCTCCGGCGGTACATATCCCACCGTCCCCGGCCTAGCCACCGCTGTGGAAGTCGACGCCTCCACCGACTCCGAAGGCGGCGGCGGCGGAGCCGGCGGCGGAGAGCTTGTCGAGGCCAAAGTCGGCGAGATGGGCCTCGAAGTCGGCGTCGAAGTGGACGTTTTGAGGCTTGACGTCACCGTGGACGATGGTGAGGGTGTGGAGGAAGGAGAGGCCGCGGGCGATCCCGAGGGCGATGAGATGCCGCATCGGCCAGTTTAGCACATGGCCGTCTGTGTGGGAGGCTTCTTGGAGGAGGGTGGCGAGGTTGCCGTTAGGCATGTAGTCGTAGACGAGGAGGCGGACGTCGGGGGGCGGTCCGGTGTAGTAGCCTCGGAGGACGGTGAGGTTGCGGTGCTTCACCTTTCCCAGCACCTCGGCTTCCTTTCGGAAGACCACCTCCTCCACAGACACGTCGGGGAGGCGGCGGATGGCGAGGACGGTGCCGTCGGAGAACGAGGCCTTGAACACGACGCCGTGCCTTCCCCGGCTGAGCACCGTCTCCTCGTCGAAGTGCCGGGTCGCGTCCAGCGCTTCGGCGTACGAGAACTTGTTGCTGAACATGACCAGCTTCGGCCCGCCGTTGCCGTTGCTGTCGCCGGAGCCGCGGCTGTTCGCCCCCGAGCTTCCCTCGGACTCCGCTTCTTCTCGCCGGCGGTCTGCTTTAGGAAGCGGCGGCGGAGACGGAGGATCACGAAGGCGCTGTAGCAGCAGCAGATGGCGATGAGGACGGCGGCGGCGGCGGTGACGCTCGTCACGAAAATCCATTTCTGCCGCTTCTTGTCTTTACCACGACTCCTCGTCGCCTCCCGGCACTGCCTCGCCAACGGCTTCCCGCAGAGGCCGCGGTTCGCGGCGAACGCCGATGGATTGCCGAACCGGTTACCGAGCGGCTCCGGGATCTCACCTTCTAGGCCATTGTTGGAAACGTTGATGAACTTCAAGTTAGGGATGTTGCCGAGTTCGCCGGGGATGCTGCCCGTTAAGTTGTTCGACGAAATGTCCAGCACTTGCAGGTTCGATATGACCGAGAGGGAGGCGGGGATGGCGCCGGAGAGATGGTTTCTGTCGAGCTTGAGGGAATCAAGCGACGAGCAGTTGGAGATCTGAGGTGGTATGATGCCGGTAAGCGAGTTGTTGCCGAGGTCCATTACTTGGAGACGAGAGAGACGAGCGATATCCACCGGGATCCCACCGGAAATGCGATTTGATCGTAGATCGAGCGCTCTCATATTGGAGCAGTTGGAGATGTCCGCCGGGATCTCGCCGGTGATGTTGTTGCGGGAGAGGGCGAGCACGGCCAGCGACGATAGGAACCCGTACGTGGCCGGGACGACGCCGGAGAAGGCGTTGGAGGAGAGATTGAGGTACCGGAGGCTCAACAAGCTGCTAAAGCCCTCCGGGACGTCGCCGGCGAGGGCGTTGTCGGCGAGCGACAAGTGTTGCAGGTTCGGCATGCCGGCGAGCTCTACGGGGAGCTCGCCGGAGAGGTTTTGCTTGCTCAAGTCCAACGATCGGAGGCTCAACAAGTTGCCAATCGACGCCGGAACCCGGCCGGATAATCTGTTCCCGCTCAGGTTCAAACTCTGCAAATTCCTCAGAGTCCCGACACTAGCCGGGATCTCGCCGGAGAATCCATTGGTACTGAGGTCGACCACATTAGCACTGCCTAGCCCGAGCATTAGGTCATCGGATAGCTGTCCGGTGATCAGGTTGTGGTTCAAGGACAGCACTTCCATCTTCGTCAAGTTTGCGAAGGTCGTCGGGATCCCACCAGTGAACTTATTGTTACCGAGCAGGAGAGTTTGCAACTCCGTCAACTGCCCCAACACCGGCGGGAGCTCGCCGGAGAAGCCATTGTTTTCGAGATCGAGAACTTGTAACCTGCTACATTTCGAAATCTCGGCCGGAATCCCCCCATGGAGCATGTTCCTAGCCACTCTGAGCTCCTGCAAGTAGAGCAGCCGGCCCACATCCGCCGGCAACTCGCCGGAGAAGGCGTTGCCGGAGAGGTTCAACACCCGAAGCTTGGGTATGCTCGTGAGCCACGCCGGGAAGCCTCCCGAAAGCCGATTCTCCTGCAAATCAAGCACCTGCAACGAGCTCGGCGACTCGGCCGGCGGCGCCGCCGCCTCACTGAACGAGTTGAAGCCAAGCTGGAGGACCCGGATGGCGGTGCCGGTGCTCCCGTTGTAGAAGAGGGTCGCCGGGATCGGCCCGGAGAGGTTGTTGTGGGAGAGGGAGAGGAGTTGGAGGTCGGGGACGGCGGCGATGGCCGCCGGAATCCGTCCTTGTAAACCGTTACCTTGTATGCTCAAATGCCTCAAAGAGGAGCAGTTGGCGATGGCCGATGGGATGGTCCCTCGCAAAAGGTTCCAATCGAGGTAGAGATACCCGAGCTCTTGGAGCTGACCGAAGGCCGGTGGGATCGACCCCTGCAACCTGTTGAACGACAAGTTGAGGAACTGGAGCTTGGGGCAGGAGGCGGACAGGTTCTCCGGGAGGCCGCCGGAGAACCCGTTGGAGGAGAGGTCGAGGTGGCGGAGCTCGGCCGGGAGCGGGAACGCCGCCAGCGGCCCGGCGAGCAGGTTCCCGGCAAGGTCGAGGAGGCGGAGGGAGGGGAAGTGGACGGTCGGGAGGGAGGAGTTGAGCCGGTTGGACCGCAGTAACAGCTGACGGAGGTTGGGGAGGAGGGCCAGCGACGGGGAGATGGGTCCGGCGAGGCGGAGGTCGGGGAGGCGGAGGGACGCGACCGACGACGCAGTGCAGGCCACGCCGGGCCAGTCGCAGGGGGCGGCGGCTGTGGCGGGGTTCCACCCGGCGAGGCCGCCGAGCGGGTCATCGACGGCGGCCTTGAAGGTTAGGAGGGCGTCCACCTCCGCCTTCCTCCGGCCGGCCGGCGTCTGGGCAAACGCCGCCGACGTAGAACAGAGTATGAGGAAGGCTATAATAGCCAGCATGGCGACGAAGGAAGTAGGTCGGACGTCGTCGGAGACTGGGTGAGGAAGAGTGAAGGTGATGGGTGATTTATTAGGGTTGTCTGTCCGTATTATAAAAGTTTGGGGGCAGACGTGGAACAGGTTTTGATGTTTTTTAATTGCATAATAGCACTTGTGTCACTTTATAATCATAGACTTTTCTAGCCCACATTACAAAAGTACAAACGCATATTTTGACTTCTTATGGAGTTCAATTTTGAAATGGTTGCTCTTTTGCTGTCGTTGTCAGATATTGATGATGTTGATGGCCAAAAAATAACGTTGGGAGTTACGATACGAAGCTTTTCACTGCTTCACAGCTCTTTGAGTTCGGATTCTGGGGAGCGGGAGCATGTGCCGCCCTGGTATTGCTTTTGGTCTTTTACTACTTTTATTGTGCGGATATATTTGATTTTGATTGTTTCCAGTCTTTCGGTCCTCACTTTTTAATCGTGGTCGGATTGACTTCTATTAACTTCCACTATTGAAGGAAACGCTATCAGATGTATCTACAGTCGACCTTTTCAATTGCATTATGTCGATTGTTGTCGGGTTTTGATAATGCTTATTGTGGTAATCCACTCTTTTTATGAGTTCAATAAATAATTGAAAACCTTGGGACGAGGGCATAGAGTCAAAAATTTAAATTAATTTGTGGAAGAGGTTTTGTTTCCATGGCATCTTATAAAATTGTGGTTCCAACGGGTGATAACCATGGTTGTAAAAATCAGAATTAGAATCGAAATCGAAGTCGATAATTAGAATCTGAGAAGTCGACCTAGAATCGGATTAGATTGAATCGGTCTAGTTGAATTGGTCTGAATCGGTTGTATATAATAATTTGACAACTCATAACATAAATATATAAAAATTAGATATTGATTGTTATTTTGATATTATTATATGTATTATATTTTATAATATTTTTTCATATTTTTAAAGATTTTTTTGAATTATTTAGAGTAGTTATTATTTTTAATTTTAGTTGGACACGAATCAAAATTTTAATTATGAGAATGCCACCACAATTATTTCTTTCCCCTTCGCCCGTTCTCTCCCGCATCCGCCCTCCTTCCCCGTCACCGTCGCTGTTGCTGCCGTGCCCCCCTCCCCCTAGACCCGGCCTACCGGCCCCGGCCCCCTTACGCCTGCCATGCCCCACCTCTCCTAGCCAGCCCCTCCCTATCCCTCCCCACCACCGCCACCACCCCACCTCCCCCTTGCTGGTGAGCCCCGCCCCCCTACACCCCTAGCCTCGCCCATCCATATCCTCCCCCCTGCCCCCACTCGGCCCCCTATCGCCTAGTCGCCACCATCGCCATTCATTGTCACCGCCCCCTACCCCTCACCCAGCCCCGCCCCGCCCTGCCATTGTCGCTCATTGTCTATCACCACCATTTGGAATCGGCCGATTGGGCCGATTTCAGAATCGGCTCGAATCGTTGGCCGATTCACGAACCGATTTGGATGAAACTAATTCAAATGGTTTGTTGAATCGGTTTCTCATCGATCCAATGTGGAGAATCGGCGATTTTCACAATACTAGTGATAACAAAGTGTGAAGATATAAGAAAGAGATGCTTGGCAAATAATAGATTAATATATTACAGATTTAATTTACTAAACATTGGAAGAAAAAATATATACCGAGTATGGACGTAGGACGGCGGGCAAAAGACTTGCGGGTAGGGCCACGTGAAAAAATACTACGGCCATGTGAAGAAAAGCAGTAATCTGTGGATTAACAGTAGCGAAGATCGTCGGTTGCCGACACTTTTGTCTGTTTAACGATGTATTGGACCCAGACCCTAAACCGATACAGACGTATTGTTTGCAGTATATTAATTATTGGTGCAAAGTAGAAGATGTAACATTATTTGTACACCTTAGGAAAAAAACTAGTAGCAACATTTCTATTTCTATGTAACATTATTTGGAATATCTTTGTTTGAGCTCCACGGGCCGCTCAAACAAATAAAAGTATTAACGGTTTAAGATTGAAAGGTTTAGTTGATGGGGATCATGCCCGGGCGACAGAAAATAAGATACAAACAATTTTTAGCAATTTTAATTTTTACGTAGTTCCGCAAGTCACAGGAGTTCTCGTCTCTCTGTCCACTAATTTTCATTTTTTTATACTTTAGAATATTTAGTGAATTTTTGCTACTTGTGTCACGAAACGTGCGTGCACAGAATTTATTTCCAAATCTCCAAATTCAGGTCTTTAATTTATAAAAGAGACCTAACTAAAATGTTTTGGAATGCAAAAAAAATGCTAGGATTCTAAATTTTACAAATTTTCGAAGTGAAGTTCGGAGGGTGGTGTAGGTTGGAGGCAAAATGACGCTGGGCACACCAGCATCTATCTAGGTGGACCTTGGTGCGCCAAAAGTAGCTGAACGTGGGTTTTGAGTAGGGGTGGGTACAGACATCTGAATGTCTGACCAACGCCTTCGATGTCCGCTAATATTACCGATCGAATTTGACCGAATTAAAATAAACCAAACATAGATATTTTTTTGTCCGATCGAACGACCGACTGAATATCCGAAATTTTATATTAATAAAATAATGCCTTTAATATTTTTAATGTTAATATTATATTTTATGAAAATTACAAAATATAATATACAATAAAATTGTGGTTGCAAGTTACACATTTTTTCTCCTTTTCATAAATTCGAAGACAATCTCTTGTAATTGTAATTACAAGTTACTAACCCACTTTTTAAATCCTTCGTGTTCCACAATTGAAAATGAATACTCACGTAAGATAATTACCTCGACCAACTCTAATATTCTCCTTCCTTGATCAAATTTCCAAACTTTTATTTTATTTTCTCCATCTTTTTTCACTCTCATTTTGAAAATTTATTGCTCAATATCACCACTTATGTTTTTTGTCCTCTTCATTTTGAAATTATGACATTTCCCTTCAACATGCCTCTATAAATAAATAATTCCATAGTTTTCTGCTCCCTCAAATTTCTTTTCACAGTAATGACAAATAACAGATGTTCAATTTTTCTCATATTTTCTATCAAAATAGGCTCATACATTGGGTGCCATTTTCCTCTTTTTGATAATGAACCATCCATAAATTCTACTTCTTTAGCAATCGATTTTTTTTAATCTTTTTGACCTCCACTTTGCTCATCTACATTTAGTAAAGAATTTATATGATCCATCTCTCAAAAAAATATATCAATTTGTATTTAGTATCTATTCCTTCCAAGATGCAAGCTTCCTTCACCAAATAATTGCGCAAATTTTTATAATTCAAACGCTACACAATTTCGTCGTTATAATTTTTTTTACATTATATCCAATTATAAATAATGATTAAATTAATAATTATTAACCTTATAAGTATTTCTAAAATATTCATAATCAGCATACGGCGGCAAAGAACTGCAGTCCAGCGGAGCCAGAGGGTGGCGGTCCGGCGGAGGCAGGCAGTGGCAAAGGCAGGCGGTGGAGGCAGGCGGCGGCGGAGTCGAGGCGGTGGTGGAGGGCGGGGTAGGGCGGCGACAAGAGGAAAGGGGAGGGCGAGGAGAGGGCGACGGAGGGCGGTGGAGGTTGGGGGCGGGCGGCGACAGTAGGAAGGGGGAGGGCGGCGACAGTAGGAAGGGAGAGGGCGGCGGAGGGCGGGGGATGGCGGAAGGAGGGCAGTGTTAAGTGTTTAAAATATACAATATTTACCCAGGTTTTTTATATGATTTTGTACTTCCTGGGTATAAATATTATTAATTAAGTGATATTTTACTGTATTTTTTTGGTTAATTAATATTTTATTAGATATGCTTAATTTTGGTGTTTCAATATAGAAAAAGATGAATAAATTAAGCTTTGGAATTGAATGGTCATGACACTTGGCTCCACCCAATGGCTACAATTTATGGTATTCAATGGAGTCGAAGAGTTGGAAACTTGAATGAACATTATAATTAATTAGATTACGTCGATTTGTGAACACCCCCTTCGAATTCTTGTATCTCCACTTCTATATAAAGGGGTGGTCATTTATTGATATCACATCTCATCTCTTGGCTTCGGAGTGTAGTGAAAGAACTAGTTTTAGTTTTTGTAATTTCTTTCTTTTTTTTATAATAAAAATTAATTTTTTATATTATTTTATTTTTATTATGGAGTAGTCTTTTATTTCTTTAGAGAAGATGGAACTTAACATGATTTAATTAAATTTATTTCAAGCTCTTACTCTTTTATTCAATCGGATCGTTTGAATTATCATGTTCTAAATGCTAAGAATAGATTGATCGTCTATATCTTAGATCATGAGGTTTAATTAGATTTTGGGAGAAATTAATTATATTAGTCATTGATAATTCATCATACGACGAGTCTTTTGTCTTGTTTGTCATTGTGGTCGGAAGATACACAACACCGTATGCGATTGTAAGGTAAATCTTAATGCATTATTTTGTTTATTAATTAATTATCACTGGGAGGTAGAAATTGAGGCAAAATAATAGAAGCATGAAGCATGGAGCGGGAGTCACCGTGTCATATAATTATCCTAGATCGACAATCCGAGGGAATAAAAGATAAGAGGAAGATTTGATGAAAATTAAATTGATGTTAATGGAATTTCGATTCTAGAACAAGTTTTATCACTTTAATTTCTCCTTTTATTTAAAGTTATTACATAGAGTTAGTTAAGTTTGTTATTTTTGTTTTGTTCTTCATTTTATGTTCTTTAATTAATTATAGGAAATTCATCTCCCTGAGGGACGATACTTGAATTTATCATTATATTACTTGTTTTGACCGTGTATACTTATTGACCGTGTATACTTGCACGTCATTGAAAATATTCTAACAGGTTGGGGGAGGGCTGCGGAGGTGGGGGAGGGCTGCGGAGGTGGGGGGCTGCGGAGGTGGGGGAGAATGGCGGAGGGCGGCAACAGTAGGCCGCGAGGAGTGTGGGGGAGGGTGGGGGGAGGGCTGCGGAGGTGGGGGGAGAATGGCGGAGGGCGGCAACAGAAGGCCGCGAGGAGTGCGGGGAAGGGTGGGGGGAGGGCTACGGAGGAGGTCGGGGGATGGTGGGGGGAGGGCGAGGGAGGGCGGCGGTGGCAGCGGATTATGTTGGTAAGTAGGGTAAGGGTTAGTAATTAGGATATAATTTCGAACTGTCCACGGATGTTGTTCGCGCTCGACAGACAAGTTGGACATTAACTTGGTCGGACAAGTTTTGTCCGATAAAATTTTGGACGGACGCAGACAATCACTTGTCCGACATCCGTCTGACTAATGCCCACCCCTAGTTTTGAGTAGGATTGCTAAATGAGCGAACGAGTCGAGCTGAACTTGTGTTTGATCTCGACTCAAATAACTCGAAATTTGTTCGAACTTGACTCGAGATTAAACAAGTTTTGAACATATATGTTTAAAATCGATTAGAACATTTTTTATATTGTTTGAACTCAATTTAAGCTCGAATATATTTAAACTATTTAATTTTGACGAACTTGAAACTAGCTCATTTGAGAATTAGAAACGAGCTCGATTATTAATAATAGAAGGCATATCTAACAAAAAATGATATTACATAATGCGGTGAGATAATATTAGTCAGAGGCTAATAATGTTTCTATCTCAAACTTTAATCTGAATCGTTCGATTACAAGGACAATCAAAATTTGATAAAAAAAAATGAAACATCCCCACCACTACAATTATTTAGTACGTAGTCAATAATAATATTTATTTATAATTTTAAATATATTTTGAGTTGGTAAATAATATTATATATATTATTATATTATATTATCGAGTCAAGTTAGAGTCGAGATATAAGTTGATTTCAAGTCGAGTTCGAGTTATAATAAAGTCGAGTCGAATTGAATACTGTTTTGCTCAAGCTTGACTCGTAGGATTCAAGTTTGAATTGATTTCGAGATCAAGTACTTAAATGTCAAATTTTGAGTCGATTCGGGTCGACCCAAGCCAAATGTCAAATGTTAAATACTCGCGAACGGACTTGCTAAAATATCACCTTAGCTTTGAGCAAGTTGACCTTAACTTTAAGCATGGTTCGATTATCTGGCCAAACCAACCAACCAAACTCCGTTCCATACTTCGGCTCGAGTCTAGTTCGATTTTTAGCTTTTACTCCGTCATGGTTTATTTCGTTTGGAATCCATTTCCAAAACCAAATACCCGAAGTCTGAATAAATCTTTGAGCCCGCCTCTGTCCGTGAGGACCTGTAGTGCCGCCCACCTCCGCCACTGCCTTCCCCTCCACCGCCTACCCTTCCTACACCTTCCCTTTGGGCGCCAGTCGCTGGCACGCAACCGCCCTACGGCGGCTAGGGCTACTCCGGCAGTGGTTACCCATCGGCGCGGCGAACGAGGATGGTTGGTTGATGACTTGACGTCGTCGTCTTCGAAGGGGAGAGAAGGTTGTCTAACGTCATATTGGGTTTGAGGTTCTTCTTGTTTTATATCTTGCTCTTGGTTTTGCAATTTATTTTGCACTGTTGTTTGTTTGACTGGGAATGGGAAGAAATTGTGAACAATATGAATATTGTGGTGATAAGGTTGTAGAAGAGCATGAGCTGTGAGGTGAAGTTTTTGGTTTTTGGAGCATTTTCTGAGTGAAAGTTGGAATCTTGGGTTTGTGGGAATGGTGACGTATAGTGTTGCTATTGTTATTTTTGTTTGATTTGAAGGGTGGGGATATTTCGTTCCATTCGCTTCACTGCTCCGGTCACTTGCTGTAAAATTTAGGGTTCTTGGTTAATATGAAGAATTAGCTTGATTTCAGTGGCGGTTGGTTACAGTTTTGTGTTCCACGAAGCGAGACATTTTGATTCTCAATGGACCACCATTTATGAGGTGTTCTTCCTTAAGATTTGGTGATGAAACGTGTCAAAAACAGACTACTCTTGGCCCTTATCAATCAATGTAATTCTTTGTGCTTAGATGAGTGCCTGTTTGTGTAAATTTGTAGTACAATTGAGGTGTCATTTAGAAGTTAGAAATGTAATATTTGGCCATTGATCTATAAAATATACCATGACATACCTCAATCTCGGAGTTCCATGCATTGTATTGGTCCAAAATTAGCAAATCTTTATCTGAAAAACTTAACAAACCCCCTGCTTTGCGGTTCTAAAGTGATTGAACTAGCCTTGTAAAAAAAAAAGTGGTTTGAGTTAATGTTATATTTGTATACTCACTGGGAAACAAGGGAAGCAATCTGAAATAGGATTGAATCTTTTCACCTACAATAAGTCATGAGCATGCTACTCTTTCAAGATTGGATATGCTGAGAAGTGCCTTCTAATGTGACTATAATTCTGGATAGATATTTTAGATGAACTGTGAACATTTTTCTAGAACTCTGCTTCTGTAATTGAATGGGGCTGCTTGTTTAGCCTCAACATGTGTGATTAGATCAAGATAGATTTTTATGGAAGGGGTGTTGGAAGGTTGCGGCCGGGGCCAAGGGTGAACCGGTGTGGGGCGCGGCGGTCAAGCCCGGGCGCTGGCGGGGAGGGCGCCGGCGGGGCCGGGAGGGAGGCAGCGGGATGGGGAGGGAGCGGCACTTGGGGAGGGTGGCGGGCAGCGGCCGGCGGGGCGACGGCTCGGGGGCCGCTGGCGCGGCTGCGGGTGAGGGGGCCACGGTGGCGGGGCGAGGGTGATCGACGGCACGGCAAGGGGCGCGGCCGGGGGCGCCGGCGAGGGGGCCGCGGCCAGGGGCGCCGGCAGGGGGGGGGGCAGTGGGCGGGGGGCAAAGGTGGTCGACGGGCGCGAGCGGGCGGCGGGCGGACGGGCGCGAGCGGGCGGCGGGTGGCGGGCGGACAGGCGCAAGCGGGCGGCGGGCAGATGAGCGCGAGCGGGCGGCAAGCAGACGGGCGGGTCTTGGACGGGTCTTGGGCGGGTCTGGGGGCCTATCAAATCCAGCGGCCCAGATTTGGCGCCGCATGGTGCGCTGCCAAAGAGGGCAGCGCACCATAGCAGCCCTCTATTCTTCTATTAAAAAGGCGATCATTGATATGATTATTTTAGATATTTGCCATTTGGATTTGTGGAGGGTGATGGTTTTCAACGTCTTAGCGTAAAAGATGTCCACAGTCGTTATGTTGATGTGCTAGAGGAATTGAAAACTTATTTCAAAATAATAGGTCAAAGAATCTCTACTACGAACACATGGGCATTAAACTAGAATCTAAACTACATGTGCCTTACTACCATTTTATTGATTGTGATTAGAAGTTGAATAAAAGATATTGAACTTTTATCCAATTCTCACTCATAAAGGAGAGGCTTGTGGAAAAGAAGTTGAAAGATGCTTCCGAGATTGAGATATTAAGAATGTATTTACTTTAGTTGTGGGCAATGTTACCTCTAATGACAATGTTGAGATATATTTGAAAAAAAAGTTAAGCAACAAGACTCTTCTTTTTGTGAAGGGAGAATTCTTTCATGAAGTGTGGTGTACATATCACAAATTTGATAGTTAAAAATGATTTGAAAGGTATAGACATATTCATTTCTCCTGTTCAAGAAGCAATTAAGTATGTGAAGGTATCTTTAGCTCGTTATAAGAATTTTGAGTGTGCCAAATCTGAGAACGAAAGTGAAAAAATTTGTGTTTGGACATGGGTACGCGATCAAATTCTACTTATTTAATGTTAGATATTGTTCAACTTTTGAAAGAACATTTAAGAGATATGTTGATCACGATAACGGTTTTGCAAGTGACTTGAGATAGCTGGGGGCTAGTGGTGCCTACAAGGGATGATTGGGACAATTGCAGACAGATGGTGAAGTTTTTAAAATATTTTTATGATCTTACTGTTAGGATATCAGGCACATCGTATGCTACATCTAATATATTCTTTAATCAGATAAATCAAGTTTATATGATTCTGAAGAAGTGGAAAGTAAATCTAGACGTCTCCTTATATGTCATAGCAACGAGAATGGTGAATAAGTTTGCAAAATATTGGGGTAATGTGAACAAGCAAAACTTATTAATATTTATAGCTATTGTAT
Organism: Piper betle; assembly: GCA_033002965.1. Taxonomy (NCBI): domain Eukaryota; kingdom Viridiplantae; phylum Streptophyta; class Magnoliopsida; order Piperales; family Piperaceae; genus Piper; species Piper betle. The sequence goes on along the minus strand of JAURVB010009820.1, from coordinate 41,360 downwards.
TTAATCCTCACTACAAGTTTAATTACCTTTGGTTTTGTCTCAAGGAAATGTGTAGGGTTCCTTTGGGTGATAAATTAGCTAGATCATTGTAGAATATTCTTGCTCCTCTTTATGAAGAGTACAAAGGGATACTTCAACCTTCGAGTAATTTGCAACAAGTTGCCAAAAGTCCAATGACCGAAGAGGATGATCACATAATGGAATCATTATATAAGAAATATGAAATTCAAACAGGAAGAAGCAGTAGCAAACAAGAATTGGAAGAATATTTAAATGAAGATCATGAAGATGGGGTAGAAAGATCAACATATTACTATGGTGGAATGTAAATGGTTATCAATTTCATATTTTATCCTGCATGGCACGTGACATACTAGCTTTACCATTCACGACAGTAGTTTGAGAGTCGGCTTTCAGTACTGGATGACGTTTATTAGATCCTTATATGAGTTCCTTTAACTCCTAAAATGGTGGACGTTTTAATATGTGCTGAAGATTGGATTCAGCATAGAATAATTCCATTTGAAATCACAAAAAATCTACAAGACCTAGACACATCGGAAACTGGTATTATTTTTCTTACTTTTCCTATTAGCTAAATATGATTGTTGATTATTTATTTTCTCTTTTTTCTTTCATACAGAGTTTGTAAGATTAACTATGAGGAAGGGATATATGATTTGCACCTATGGACTTGATGGTGTGAATTTTATGGAGGATGCATTTGTTTCTGAAGAATATTTCTAATATAAGTGATTGTTTACTCAAATTTCATGACAGTGATTGTGTTTAAATCATTGCTTATTCATAATGCCAATGATCAAACTATCTTTATAATAATAAATTTGTACAATTAGAATCATTGCATTCTTAAATTCTTAAATTTCTACCCATTTTATTCATTGTGTGCACGGTTATTCTAGTTGATATGTGTAATTGAGACGATCGATCTTGTTGACATGTGCAATTGACTTTTTCATTGTTACGTATCCTTCATATTTATGATATATGAGGCTGCGGAGCACCGATCATTCTTCTTGAAGAAAGGGGTGTTCTCGAAGCCGAATAACACAATGGTAGTGAAAAATGTATTTTTACAAATATTAAAAGAATGAAAATTGTATAGTGCCAACTATGTTCTCCAACAACACTCAATTTATTTCAACTTTAGGCAGTACACACTAATTTCATGAATTAGGAGATAAGAATGTTGGTTGGATACGAAAATTGTCTGTCTTGATGATATATGGAATTAATATGATTTTAATTGAGATCAATAATTCCCCCCATCTTATAGCAAAATAATTTCATTTTTTTTCTTTTACCTTTTGGATAGGTATTAAAAAATAGTAATAACAAAACGTGGGTTGCTACCATTCTTTACAAAATATTTACCGTTATTTTGAGCAAAAAAATGTTTTATAAAGTTTTTAATTATTTTAAGTAAAAATATATAAATTAATAATAAAAATATAAATTGGTTAGTTATAAATTTAATTATACTACGGTAACACGATAGAAATAAAGTAAAATATTATCCCGTTGTCGTTAAGGTTATTCGGTTAAAATTCAGTTAACCATGGCAAACCAAACTAATTCTTTTAGTTGGTACGTTTATAAATTGCAATTAGCTTATTGTCAATTTTGGCTTACTTTTCGGTTTGGTTTCCCGAAACCAACCGATTGATCGGGCCTAACATTAAGTACCTTTCAATCCGTGCAGTATCTGTACCTTGGTAAAGCAAGGAGTCACCAGCATGTCGGCACCCTTCCCCAACGATTGCCAGGCCGGTGGACTGTAGAACTTGACAACTAGGTTCCGGCTAAATGCAAGCTTCTTTTTCTTGTTCCACACTGTTGTCAAAGGCTGATGAAGGCTCCAATACGACGGTATACGGCAAGCTCCTCCGTCCGGCTTCAATCGGTGGTGGTGCCCAGCAACTTTCCGATTGGGTAGCAGTAATGATGGTCCTATGGTCCCTCGTGGCAGTGAGGCAACGAACAGCAAGGGTAGCGGCGAAGACACCTGTGCTCTTCACGGGACGTCAAGCTCCGGCACTCGGCAGCGGCAAAGTAGCCTCCTGGGCGCAGCAAGGTGTTGGTGGGGAGCGGCAACAACTCTCCTATACAGGGACAAGGTTTCCGACTATCTCCTCAGCTCCACAATAGATTTCCGGCAGCAACCTTTCACAATAGCTAGACAGAGCAGCGGCACGATAGGGCCCGACACAGTTCTTCCGGGGCAGCAACGTGTTCATGGCGCAGCAACTCTAGCAATGGGTTTAAAATTATTATTGGGTCTCATGGGTTTTCAAACAGGACTTGCAATAAGTATTATACGCCTTTCTTAATCCAAAAGCTAGTTCAAGAATTAAAGCTTTCTCATTAGCCTATATATAAGTCACCAAAAACCTCTATACATGTTATGGGATAAACCCAACAATTCTCCCCCCAACATATTATGTCACCCGAATCATCTCCCCCTCACCACATACAAGGCCCACATGTTTTAGTGAAGTTTCAGAAGACTCCAATTCGGGCTAGCCCACCCGAATCATCTCCCCCTCACTACATAGTGAAGTTCGATTCTAATTCGGGCTGGCCCGAGGCAACACTAAGCCAACCAAACTCTGATATCACTTGTTAGGCCCTTCGGGCCCACCCAAGCTTTAAAACCAATATTAAGTCCAATCGACTTTTAAACGTGGACTTGCAATAAGTGTCATGGGCCTCTCTTAATCCAAAAGTTAGCTCAAGAATTAAGGCTTTCACATTAGCCTATATACAAGTCACCAACAACCTCTATACATAATGTGGGATAAACCCAATAATTCTCCCCCTCACATATCATGTCACCTGAATCATCTCCCCCTCACCACATGCAAGGCCCACATGTTATAGTAAAGTTCCAGAAGATTCCAATTTGGGCTAGCCCACCCGAATCATCTCTCTCTCACCACATAGTGAAGTTTTAGGAGACTCCAATTTAGGCTGGCCCGAGGCAACACTAAGCCAACAAGGCTTTGATACCACTTGTTGGGCCCTTTGGGCCCTTACCCAAGCTTTAAAACCACTATTAGGTCTAATAGGCTTTCAAACGGGATTTGCAAATAAGTGTTATGGGCTTCTCTTAATCCAAAAACTAGCTCAAGAATTAAGACTTTCTCATTAACTTATATACAAGTCACCAACAACCTCTATACATGACGTGGAATAAACCCAACAGGATGACTCCTTTATAACAGCAACCGTGCGGCAAGGCGAGTGGGCTTTTGCAGTGACAAACTCCAAACAGAAATGGCTACATCTTGCTGGCAAACTCTAGCACCCTCATGCGGGATTGATCATCAACGCTCCAGGGGTCTTCACGATCATGGTCCAACAGTGTTGAAGCAAGGTGGCAACAGCTCCGTGCAGCAACACTCCTCGGCTCCGGTAAGGCAGCAACTCCTCCCTCCAAGGCGGCAAAGATCTGGACTCCGGGTATATTGCTCCAAAGCTCCAACAGGGTTCGGCGGTGATCCAGACCCCTTGAAGGGGGCCGCAACCAACTCCTCAGGGACCCACAAATCCCTTAATTGTATCCAATTTGTTATAACAAGATATTGAACAAATTTCATAATCGTGTATTCTGCTGCAATTTTCTACATGGGTTCCAAATATGGGCTTTCTTAAAAATTATTGGGCTGATTGCATGGGCTTGGACGTGGGCCTCTCAAAAATTAGGGAATTAAGTTTAATTATGTATGAATATAGTAGCTATAGGAATTTTCATTTTGATATTAGCATAAGATATTATATTATCTTTTTTATTTTATTTTGGTGCATGATACTTTCTTTTTATATTATTTTGGCTTGAACGCAGGTCCAGCTACTCAATAGAATTTGATTAAAAAAATGGCATGAACGAAGGGTGACCCAAATCCAATATATTCCTGTAGGTTAAGTACATGGTCCACTTGGACTTTTTAGGATATTTATCCGTAATTGTAAAACTTGGCTCATGTCCTTTTTTTAATAAAAATTTCATATTTAGTATTTAATAAGGTAAGATGCCGTGCAATGTGTGATTTATATTACATATAAAATTTAACTTTATATATAAACTTTCGTGATTAATAATAAGATATATTATATAATAATTTAATATCTTATGTATAAATTTTGATTGACTCTGACTTTAAAGATGAATCTTAATTAAATCAAAACATAAAATATTATAATTTAATTTTTTATTTTTTATTTTTGTGGTATCTTAATTGGTTAAACTCTCACTTTTATTCAGTGGCTAGTAAGACTGATCATTTGGTCGGTTTCGTTAAAACCAAACCAAACCAACCACTTACCCAATTAATTAGAGTCAAATAGTTTTGTTAACCAAATAAAAACTAAATTACAATTGATAACTAAATTGACCAAACCGAACTAATGTGATTTAGTTTGGTTTTAACCAATCCAACCAAAGTAACTAAAATGATAAGTGATGTTTGTTATCATTGTTTACTCTAATTATTCTTAAATTTTTTTTATGAAATAAATAATTGCTAGCAAACATTTGAGGGTTAATTACAAACTTATCAAAAAAAATGATGTAAATGAGGTTCTAACTTTAGATATTATATAATAAATATACAATATATAATGTATTAAGCTTTTATCTCTTACTTGTACATACATAGAGCATTTTCAATAAATTGTATTAAAATAACGGCTTTATAAACCTTTGTTATATATCATGACGACTAAACACACATAAAGACATGTGTACAATGAAGAAAAAAGTTGAGAAAGTGATGCAAATAAAAACCAAATTACAATTACTGGTTTATTGGTTTCGACCAAAAACGAAAACTAACTAAATGGACCAAATTAAGTTTGGTTGATTTTCACTTTTAACCAAATTGAAATAGCACATAACTAAACTTTCAAAATGAGTTTGGTTCAGTTGGTTTAGGTAGATAATCAAATTGTGCTCACCCCTAGAGGCTAATATTGAGTTCTCATTTTATTAACAATAGTAGATATAAATAACTATGTATATTTGCATGCACACTACATTTAATAACGAACACATCTTTTTGGATTTAAAAAAAGAACTAACTTTTTAATATGACTATGAACATTTTTTATCCTTGATAAATTTTTTTAATTCTATAAATTATCATAGAGTAGAAAGAAAGTCTATATTGTCCTTTACGCACATGATACTTAAGTTAATTAAAATGTCAAGTTAATCCCTTAATCATTCTTTTACTTTTTTTCAATGAAAATAAGCCCACAATCACTGCAATTAATTTTTTCAATTCAGATGAAGATTAATGAATTTATAGCCAATTCATCCATTTGTTTTTTTAATTGAAAGCAGAGGGGACAAAAATTTGTAGGGTCTCCAAGCTTGGAAATTGGATGCTTGGGCTTCTAACTAATTTGGGTATCATATTTATTGAATCAATGTAAGTTGGGCAAAGCAATTGGTAATTAGTGCAAAACCCTACTTCAGGCTAGGGTTTTACTCGCTCGTAGTTTTGCCCGGTTCGGGCCAATATCTAGTCGATTCTAACGAACTCAAGTCAGACCAGTTTTTAGATCACGAGTATGTGGCCCATATAGTCGTATGAGCATGTTATGATGACAGAGTATGTCTGACATGCAGATGATAGTTTCAGTTAGGCTACAGTAGAGTGTGAGATCTTTCAACTTAGTCTTACGTCTAATACCGACTGAGGTAAGATTTTATTTATAATTGGGAATAGGTTAAAGATCTTTAACTTGGTTAATCACTTTTGAAGAAATGAATTACCCTATTAGTTGCACTTTGGGCCGGGTCGTTATAAATGGTATCAGATTTTCCTTGTTTCATGTTAAATGGTGGGCTAGACTATGGACGTTGGTTACGCTGCCACTCATAAACCAAAAAAGGTTGTGAGCTGGGGCTAACAATGGGCTAAGTGTAAGAATTTTAGGGACAAAATTTCCTAAGGTGGTTGGATTGTGATATCCCTCAACTTAGTCTCATATCTAATACCTAATGAGGTAAGATCCTATTTATAAGCGAGAATAGATTATAGATCTTTAAATTGATTAACCACTTTCGAAGAAATGACTGAGCTCATTAGTATACACTTTGGGCTGGGTCGTTACACAGAGCATTAGTTGCCAATGTATACGCGAGGTATACATATGATTTTTATTAGTTAGCCAGGGTTTAGGCCTAGATCTAGACCGTTACAACAATTAGTATCCATTTGGATCTAGACCATTACCGCATTTAGTATCCATTTGGGATTTTTAAGGTATCTCATGCATCATAGGGATTTCGGATCACCAGATTGCCCATGTGAGCTAAACTTGATTTGAATCACAGATTTTCACCAGATTAAGGGTTCGATATCCATTCAACATTCTTGTCTCAATTCCTACCTATAGAGTCACTTTTAGGACTCGAGTCAATTTTGACTTTAGACAGTCTCTATCCGAGCTTTCCATTTATATAGGTATTGCATATAACCATAGGTGGGCCCCTCTAGGCCACTAGTTGTGTGATGTTTAGACCGTGCCACATGGCAAGATCAGAGTTGTCCACATCAACCCTAGCATCACCCAGTTATTTTAAAGAGATTTTCCATGATTTTTGGGATGATTTCCACCCTAGCTGCCGCCACTTCGACTTCTTGTCGGTGAGTCTCTGGCTCGCCCTCAGCCACAGAATCGACACACCTAAGATCGCCTCATGACAAGCTTTATATCTATAAGTCTCACGACCACTGGTGCCACCGCAGTCTCCATCGGCGATGATGTTTTACACCCGATTTCCTCCACCGCCACCACCCTTTGTCATTGTCTGGCACCAGTGAGTCACGTATGGCTGATCCAACCACCTACACAGTTTCATCTTGATGAGATCTTCATTGTAAGACCACCTATGACCACCGTCATGGCCGCGATTGCCACTGACGACGCCGCCACACCCTGTGGCAATTCCGCCCTCTTGTAGACCTTTTTCGGCTTGCCACCGGTCGAACTTCGTCAATTGCCACTGCTACCATAATCCTCGTCATCAAGGCCAGTCGATCCCAACCGATGATGACCCTATTGGAGCCCTCATATGTGTTTTTTGACGACCGGCCCCGCCCCCATTCATATCTGCTTACGTTCATGTCTGCCTGCGTTCATGTCTGCCTGCCTGTATTTGCGTCTGCCTACCTACATTCGCATCTGTCTACCTGCATTCACGTCTGCTTGCCTGCATTTGCATCTGCCAACCCGAGTCTTTCCCACCCGTCGTGTCCACTTGCTTGCCAATGTTCGTGTCCATGTCCAGCAATCTAGACCAGCCCAGTCAACCTAGCCCACTAGTTTATCTGACTTAGACTCGGGTTAACCCGACCAACCCACTTCGCTTCAGTGAGATAACCCACTTCAGCTCATTTTTGGCCCGTTTCAGTAATTGGAGAACCCATACATTATTTTATATGCATATTTACATTATTTAACATATTTTTGGATGTTGTGAGTATTTTTATTTATTTATTTATTATTATTTATTTATTTATCATATATGATGAATGTTTACATGATTATTTGTTATTTTTAATAATATATTTACATATTAATATTAGTCTTATTTATGTTTATTAAATTGTGTATATTTATTTATTTATTTACTTATCTAATGGTTTGTTGCGTGTATGTTATTATTTATTTATATTTAATTGTGTATTTTGTATTGGATAACTATGATGTTATGATTATTCATGATTAATTAAAATTAAATATTTATTTATTTATTTATAAAATGATTATGTATTTATTTATTTATTTTTGTTTTTATTAACATGTGTATATTTGATATTTGCTCGTGTTTAGCCATGTATTTATATAATATAATGATATTATTATTTTATGATTAGTGTATTTTTATTTTTATATATTTATTATTTATTTATTTATTCATGAGAGTATGTATTTGTTTGTTTATTATTTGTTATTAGTTATTTTCTTTATTATATCTCGATTTATATATTATATGTTTAATTGTAGGTTTATTTTGCATCGTCTTATTTATTAGGATGTATTGATGATGTGAGCACACAATACGTGCATGCATCATATAGAGATATCAGTAGTTCACTTAGTAGTGGATTTCGATGTAGGTTTTGGAATCCGAGCTCGTCGTAGATGAGACGTCATGCTTGGAGCTTAGACCACAGATCCATTAGGACTCTTTTCACTTTTATCGATATAGTCTATTGTTGATTTGATTCTTTTATCGCTATAGTCTATTGTTGATTTGATTTCTAGATCGTAGGATATGCTAAGTGGCTATTTTATCAGACCTCATTCAACACAAATCATTTCGATATATTTTACTTCAATGATTAATAACCCTTGAGCATAAGATCCCTCAAGTCTGATTTGAAAAATAAGATCTACCGCAAGTTGTCTTTAGAGTCTATTATATAAATCCCTTCCTAGGCCCATATATGATTTTCTCGAGTTTTTCGGTAAGATGTGAGACAAAGGAAAATTGAAAGCCATGTTATGCGAGCGGGCGCTTGCTAGTCAAAGCGGACTCTAGATTTGGTGAGCGTCCATTCCATTCACGAGGGATCCTGACAACTCTACCTTTGAGTTCCTCAAATCTAGAGAAGTGAAGAGGATTACAGTTACTTCAATGCAGTGTATGTCTAGACTTATGATTTTAAAAGAAAATTGACAGCCACTAAGAGTATTCGGTCTATGTGCTCAGGGTCAGGAATGATACAAAGGATGCAGAAGGCTGAAGAAAAGGAAAAGAAATTGATGTTCTCGCGTAAGGGATAATTTTTGAAGTTGACGAGGCATGAGATGAGTCAAAATGGGATGTTGTCGATCCAAGGACGACCGCTCATAATTAGCGCCCTTATGAGAGATTTTGTGAAAGAGTATATAAATATTTTCATTTAACATGAGAGTCAGCTCTCCTATGTCAGTTTGACTACTAGTTATTTTTAGACAAGTAGTACTTGTTAGTGACATGTTTCCTATTATATATGTAAGTCTTGTGATCCTGAATTAGCTTTGGTGGGAAGACATATAAATATTACGCATACTTGAGCTCAATACAATTATTTCTTTTATACTTTTATTTATATTTTGATATGTTTTTGACATATATTTAGTTATGTCTTCTATTCTTTTAACGCCAGGATGGTTATTTCAATCTATATAATTGATCGAGACTTATAGGCTACCAGCTTTAGACATGACTCAATTCGATTGGAATATTTCCGATCCAATTCTTAAGTGAACCGAAATCAGGGTGTCACACTTAGGAGTATTAATCGGACGAATCGAGTCAAATCAAGTTCATTGATACACAAATTTGACTTGTTTTTTTCGAGTTCAAATCAAACTCTAATTGGATTTGAGCTGAATAGAGTTTGAGTTGAACGTGGCAAACTCGAACATTATTTAAATATATATTTTTATTGTATAAATTGAGATAAAATTAATTATAAAATTTTAAATAATTTAATTTTGAATTAGTTATGTGTCAAATAGTTTTATTGGGAATAAAATTATTATATTATTATATAAAACATCATTATCATATAATTATATTATTTTTTTAATATTTTATATAAATAACTATACAAATAATATTTAAACTATTATATCTAATATAAATTATCTAGCTTCTTAGTACGATCGTGTTTGTCATCGGTTGATTCGACTTTCAGATATAATTAAGCAAGATTGAATCAGATGTCGACGAATTCCAGTTCGATGCACGTGTTAGCACCCCTGCAGGTAACCTGTTTAGGACTTGGGGAGTGTCCCGATGGCATTACAGACTGTTTGTATGAACAGCAAAGCAACGACGGAAACCGGACTTTCATCAATTTTGGATGTGGTGCTTGAATTAGGAAGGGGAAGGTATGGCAAATTGAGTAGCTTACCACCTTATAGCTTCACTCCAACAGGCTCCTTCTGCAAAAAGCAATGGCAATGGCCTTCCTCCTCGTCTCTGTCATTTTCTGCTTCTTTTTTGCGTCAGGAGACGGGTTTTTCCACAGTTCTAGATTGATCGAGTCCGGCGGCGATAAGTACTTGACCCAAGATGAGCACTGGCTCTATCAGACCCTTGACCACTTCTCCCCCACGGTTCGATTCTGCCTCCTTTCTTTTTTTTTCTTTTTTTCAGCTCTTGCTTGTTTGAGATGTAGGAAATGGAGTACAAATGTATTCAATGCGGATACCAAGATGGAGTGATGGGGAAAAATGTTGGTTGATTCGTTTTGAATTTTGCTTTGGTCATGTTCAATTGTGTTGAGCTTATGGATTGACTTCCGATCTGTTCTGTAGATTTTGCGTGGTTTTTTATAGACCTTTTTTTTCAATGGCCTTTGCAGGATCGTCGCCAATTTAATCAGCGGTATTATGAATTCCTTGACTACTTTCAATCTCCTGATGGGCCTATTTTTCTTATAATCTGTGGCGAATTGTCGTGTCGGGGAATACAAAATGATTACCTCAGTGTAAGCATTTGATTGGTTCCAGTACTGCAGTTAATTGCATTGAAAATATTGAGCAGCGGCAATTTCATGTGAAACTTGACGTTCCTCTGTCTGCTACTTTATGATTTCCATTTTATGTCTTATGCTTATCTCTGGTCTTTGTGAATACAATTACCTTTCTGACTCTTTACATCATATATTAAAGGTTTTGGCAAAGAAGTTTGGTGCCGCTGTAGTTTCTCTCGAGCACCGGTATTATGGGAAGAGCTCCCCCTTTAAGTCTCTGGCAACAAAAAATTTGAGATATCTTTCGTCAAAGCAGGCTCTTTTCGATTTAGCATATTTCCGCCAGTATTACCAGGTACCAATCTGTTCTCTGTCGTTCTAACGGCTATTTTCATCACAAATGTGCAGAAAGTGTAAAAATAAACGAGTACTTATTATTGTTACATATGTGATCAACTTTATCATCACAATTTTCCTACTATAAAGTGTCTAAGCATTTGAAGTTTATTAATTTTATGGTTCTTTGTCTTTAGTGTTCTATGTTCAATTAATATATATTATTAACATCCCTTATCTTTGTGCACTCCTACAGGACAAATTGAACTCTAAGTTAAATAGAGTAAATACTAAAAATTCCTGGTTTGTTTTTGGTGTTTCATACTCTGGTGCATTGAGTGCTTGGTTTCGACTGAAGTTTCCACATTTAACTTGTGGAAGTCTGGCAAGCTCAGCAGTTATTCTGGCTGTTAACAATTTCACTGATTTTGACAAACAGGTATTGGAGCTTTACTTGTTTAAACTGTTTCAATACCTAGAACTTTCTTTTAATTCGATGGTGCATCAAAATAGTTTATTTTCAGGCATACACCTTCTTATGACTGATCTCATGATATTTTCAAATGGATCTGCGAATATAGATTGGAGTGTCAGCTGGTCCAGCTTGTAAATCTGCCCTTCAAGAGGTTACTACACTTGTCGAGGAACAACTTCTTTTAAATGGAAATGCAGTTAAAGCTCTCTTTGGTGCAAATAAGGTATGAAATCATATTATAGTATCCGAAGTTACATTTGTAACTGATGGTTGTTTTATATATATGATCACATTTCCTGCATCGTAGGTTATTTCTTTTTCTTGTTTGCTTGAAACAATAATGTAAGCTAGCTTAACTATGAAAATAGTTTGCATTTTCTTTTGGAAAATTTTACAAAAGCTGAAAATGATAAACTGAGAAAATCCAACAGGGATGGAAATCTGTTTTCTTTGCCACTGTTTCCCTAACAAAGTTCTGAATTTATGTTGCATCTTTTCTTACTGATACACTTCATATAAGTTTGTCAGATTTGCTTTTAGTGCGCATGTTTTAACATTGTGAAGGAATAGATTGTACTAGGAAGATGCACAAAAAGCAGTTAAATGCCAAGTAAAGTTGAATTTGTAGTTTGATTTCAATCAAAGCTTCTCTTCCCCCAAATCTTTCTTCATTCTTGTCCTTCTTATTATAGTTTGTATGAAGGAACTTCCCGAAAATTGGCATGTTCCAAATATGATCTTTTACCATATTCACTTTCTCAAAAGAAAACAGCTTCGCAATCACAGGCATGTCATATTGAGAATGCTTCTTGTCTTGTGTTATGCTTATTTTCCGTTTAGAAAGGAAGACAACAGATAATGAGTGGCATATGAGCTTAAAAGGTTGGTTTCAAAGGTGTTAAAGCTTTTCCTACTTTTTTCTTGTGCCTGTTCTTTGCACGAGTTTTAATTGGTGCGCATGAGTATTATGCTTGTGGCAGTATATGGAGTCCATTTTACCGGGAATATGGTGTTTCTAATGACTGCTTGCTAGTAAACAGTTTGCTCACGTCTGTCTCTTTGAAATTTTTTCAGCTAAAGCTTGATGCTGATTTTCTATACCTACTAGCTGATGCAGGAGTAACAGCAGTACTAATCTTCCCCTCTTTCTCTCTCTATTAATTAATTAGTAAATATAATTCTTGTTGTCATGGATAACTACTCTGTCTAAGAGTGAGGAAAAAACTTTACATGTTTGTGTAAACCCGATGTGCCTTTGTATATATTCTTTAGTTGCGAATACAATTGAAAGTTACTTTCTTGTATTTTCAGTTTCAATATGGAAATCCAGATGTTTTATGCACTCCTCTAGTTGCTGCTAAAAATGATGGGAAAAATTTAATCGTAAGTTCATCTGTTTGGTGCTTGTTAATTGTTACAGCAGCTTGCAAAAATGCGACAAATTATATAATCGACATGACTTTTTTCATGAAGCATTATGATTCATGGGTTGTTTATACAGGAAACATATGCCACCTATGTTAGAGATTATTATCTTGGAACTTTTGGTGCTTCAGTTGACACTTACGATCAGCAGTATTTAAAGAGAACTGAACTGACTGAAGACACTGGTATGGTTTGAATTTTTAAAAGCATCATACTGGAATTCTCCTTGTTGTTCTCCGCCTAATTTGGACAATAGTCTGGAGTATGATTGTAAAAAATTTAGTTTAATCTGACATGTTATTTTTCTCCAGTCTTGTCTTTTGTATGTTTTAAGAGGTATAAAATAATATGCTAACTTGTTATTTTTTGTCTCAGCTGATCGACTGTGGTGGTACCAAGTATGCACTGAAGTGGCTTATTTTCAAGTGGCTCCCGCAAATGATAGTATTCGATCTTCAAAAATAGATGCCAGGTATGGGTCTTCCACATATTTTTAAAGTTTTGCATCTTCTTTCTTGTGAAGCCTATTTTTAAAAGATAAATTAGTGAAAGGAACTACATGTTGATGACGCACATAATGCTATAGTTCCTATGCCTTCTTTGCAACCTATTGTTGATGAGGAACATGAGGAAGAAACCTATTTGAGAAGGGCTGAACATCCTAAACATATGAAGGTTTACATAAGAGGGCATAAGCTTAAGAAGTTTCCCAAGATAAGCTCTTAGTTGTTTATGTTTTTAATTTTTGTTTAAGTATTATAAATTAGGGGTATTTTGATTAGTTATTAATCATGTTTTATGCTGACGTCTTAGTAAGGGTATATTAGTCATTAGTATTTTGTTTAGTCACGAATTATTTCATATTTATGATGGCCATCATGTATTAGACATTGTGATGCAAGATTGAATAATTCTTCTTTTCCCTACAACGCATCTCTCCCAGCCCTTTTTCCTTCCCTGCTGCTTCTTGTTATTTCTTGCTTGTTTAAGGCTTAGAAATCACAAGAAATTAGACTTTGTCGTTGAAGTTCTTCCTAATCGTTTGTAAAACACAGGTATCCGTCACATGCATTTTGCTGAGAACACCCATATCATGCTTAAACCAACATTATAAGTTCCATCATGGGATGTGTTGGCCCACTATTCTTTATCATTATCCTTATTCCTTAGTGGGTTAATCACTGCAACTTCATTATCAAGTAATGAGCTTGATAGTCCACTATTTTTGTATCATCACCCTCATTATGCGATGTTGTAGTCGTTATCATATTATTGAGTAATGAGCTTGTAGTTGACTAAAAACATGTTGAAAGTTGTCTTTGCTATGGAATCCAAAACAAGTGAATAGTAGTCAACCTTGCTCAAATGGATAACGTCATGAGGGGTTGTGGAATGTAACTTTCCCAGATTGGAGCATAGAGGGGATGTGAAGGCGTTTGGTTGTTGTTAATGATAATGTTACAGTTATTAAAGTAAATATTAAGTTGTTCCCTTTCCTAACAGTGTGAGCTTTTGGGATAGGTGGTTAGACAATTGAAAGTTTACATAGTATCAGAGCCAAAGAGCATGGGTTCAAATCCCATTGGTGCGAAGAAATATTAATTTGCCCCATGTTGTGCCCAATGAACTATTTGCCCATCTACCCGCCCTTTCAAGTAGGCCACTTTTTTCGGAACGCAATCCAAGATAACTGTGACCATGTTATAAGCATTCCGCCACACCGGGCAAACCTTTTGGAAAGTGATGTGGTAGTATAGTCTGAAGGAGTCACTCCCTAGTCCATTAAAGAGTAGACGTAGATAGTCCACTCGGATGGAGGATGTCCACCTCCAAGCCTTAAAAATCTACTTGCACGTGAGGGGAGTGTTGAAGACTTGAAATACATATTAAGCAGTTCCTTTTCCTAATAGCTTGAGTTTTTGGGACAATTGATTACACCATCTAAAATTTGTAATGGTTATTCTTCAAATGTGCATTTATCAGTTTCATTTTGATTGGTGACATGTGAAACATGGCTATGCTTAAAGTATATTCTATTGCATCATTAAGCTGCTATCTGGATGACCTTCTGATGCAACCCCTACGCGCCCTCCCATCTCAAGGGTTTATGAGAGAAGGGTACACAGGGGATGACTCTGCATATTGCAGTGTTTATTTTAATTTTTGCTAATTTGTTATTTTGTTGAGAGAATAATCTAGAATTATGAAGTTGTTAGTTTGTTTCTACTTTATTGCTATTAGCAAGTATGTTGTTATCTTAAATTTATAAATAATGGATGTCAAGGTAAGATCGAAAGAACGTGGTTGGTTTTTGATGAAATGAGATGAATTCTTGTATGCTGCTCTCTTCTTCCCTTTCCTTCCTCCCCATCCCATTCTCTCCATTCTTTCTTCTACCCCCATTTATCATATTTTGAACTTGATTTAAAAGAGCTTGGGGGTCCATTCTTCACTTAATTCAGATTCGCCATCGATTAATTTACCAGATCTTAATTGCATTCATTAATTAGGTGGAGTGGACACAAAACCGTGCTCTGGCTACCAAATTGATGTGGCATAGGTTAAGAATTTAACTTAGCTACTGGGGAATAGATGGAAAACTCCTAAACTCAATATCGTGACAAAATAAAGGAGACCCACAAGCTGACTCAAAAACACAAATAAACAAACACAATGTTAATATGTAGCAACTAGGGTTGCTAATTGAGCGAGCCAGCTCGTGAGCATTTAGCGTTCGGCTCGGCTTGACTCGACTCGAAACTCGACATTTAAAGTGACTCGACTCGAACTCGAATCTTACGAGCCGAGCTTGAGCAAGGTCGTGTTCGACTCGACTCGACTCGGTTATAGACTTGAACTCGACTCGAACTCGACTCGTAGCTCGACTCGAACTCGACTCGATAAAATAATATAATAATATAATCTTTATATTATATTATATTATATTATATTTATTTATATATATATATGTACACAATATAATAACAAAGAAGCAAGATAGTTGAGATGGTAAGTATTCACCTTGATGACCTCAAGGTTGTGGGTTCAAACTACATTGGCCTCATATTTTTTAAGTGAGGTACTTTTGACTTTTAATCGAGCTGGTTTCGAGCTAACGAACGAGCTGGGCGAACGAGCTCACAAAAATTAAACAGTTTAAGTATATTCGAGCTCGAGTCGAGCTCGAACACATAAAAGATATTCGAGTCGAACTCGAGCATGTATGTCCAAAACTCGTTCGATCTCGAGTCGAGTTCGAACGAGTTTCGAATTATTCGAGCCGAGTTCGAACACATGTTGAGCTCGGCTCGCTCGCTCAATTACCACCCCTAGTAGCAACACTTAAGTGACACTCAACTCAAAAGAACCCTAACGTAAACACTCAAACAACTAGGATAGATGCAATTAGTTAGTCATTTATTTATTTATTTATTTTAAATTAGCTAAACTACTGCATGAACACATTGACGACTGACACAAAATGAACATCAAAATTGAGGTACTACACTAACCGTCCACAACTTATATGTAAATTAATAGTACCAAGCATGATAATCATCAAATAAAGTCCTAAGCTTGACGAGCACATTTGTCCAAGAATAACAATCAGTAGCAACACATAAATGAAATAGTTGTAGTGTAACTCTTTCACTATTATTAATGCAACATCAACCAAGCTAAGAAAAATATAATTGGATTGAAATAAAATGCAGTGAAAATCTAAATGCAAATTATTATTCACACATTGATTCTAGTAGCACATAATAGCAAGACCATCTTTGAAATAACCAATTGTAACACATAGAGGAAAGGGTGTTAGGATATCACCGGTAAAGCAACGTCAAGGCAACGGACAGCAGAACCAAGCTCAATTGAAATGGGGCGGGACTCTGATGTCTGGGGAAATGGTCATGGGCTCACAAGGGTCGACAAACAGGTCACATAAGAGCAGAAGAAAAGAGGGATGGGGAGGAAGGAAAGGGAAGAAGAGAGGCGCAGATAGGAATTCATCTCATTTCATCAAAAGCCAACCAGTTTTTTCAACCCTTACATCCATTATTTATAAACTTAAGATAACAACATACTGACTAATAGCAACTTACAACCTCATAATTCTAGATTATTCTCTCAACAAAATAACAAACTAACAGAAAAGAAAATAAACATCGTAACATGCAGAGTCGTCACCTACGTGTCCTATGATAAACCCTCATGATGAGAGAGCACGTAGAGGTTGCGTCAATTCTCCTCAAGTCGGCAAAACTTGACTCTGTCGAGTGGAAATCAGTTGCAACAGCTGACGATTCTAATAGGGATTGTCCTCGTTGGTCATACAAGTGAAGTAATTGTGGATCAATGCGTTGGACTTCTTCCCTAGTTAGCCAAGTATCATCTAAAGCTATGCGACCCATCCAACGATCAAGGTACCTGTGAACACCACCATCTTGCATATAAACAATTTGTCCACCAAAATAGAGTCTATCTTATTAACGCGATACTAAAGGACAAAGTATAGGTTCAGGGGTTGGGGAATGGATAGGTGGGAATGGTGATTCATCTATCAAGTTCTCGGGAATAGGTAGTGGTGGATGATAGGCAATGAGGTTCGCAATGTTAAATGTAGGGTTAGTGTCATAGTTGGGTGGTAGGTCAAGATGGTAAGCATTTGGGCCAATGCGTTTAATAACTTTGAACAGACTAGCACTATGGGCCTGCAATTTGTGAGTAGTCCCAGAAGGGAGGCACTCTGGCCTAATTCTCACTATGACGTGGTCATTAATATTAAATTCTTTAAAATGCTCGTGCAAGTTAGCATGTAACTTATATTGATGATAATTATCATGCAATATTTTATGAATGTCACGATGCAAATTATGAATGTATTGTGCAAAATCTTTAGCAAACTCAAAAATTAAACATGAGGTGGCAAAGGGACCAAATCAAGTTGTTTCTTAGGTCTATAACTATGGGCAATCTCAAATGGACTGAAACTAGTAGACCTATTTACAAAATTATTGTATGCAAGCTGAATTTGTGGAATGAGAGCGTTCGAATTTTTGTTATTATGATGAATTAAGCATCTTAACATCTTTTCCAAAGTCCAATTTATTACCTCTGTTTGACCATTAGTTTGTAGATGATAGACCGTAGAAAATTTGAGTTTTGTCCCTACTTCCATTCACAATATTTTCTAAAAATTAACTAACAAACGAAAGTGTCTATCAATTGCATTTGTTTTAGGCAAGTGTAAAGTTTTACAACTTTATCAAAGAATAGTTTGGCTACCTTAGACGCATCACTAGTTTTTACTAAAGGTAAGAAATGTGTCATTTTGTAGTTTCCTCCGAAGGCATTTCAGCTGATTCTCCCAAAGTCCAAGCCATAATGTAGTGGCCTGAGCCCAACTCTCTTCATTGTGTTCATAGTTTCCACGGGCTCGCCACAGTCTATCTGTGATTCATTAGGAACTTTAATACAATCACTACCCTAATTAATGATAGCCTTAAAAAGGTTGATTTTGTTTGGACAAAGGTTGTTAGTCGTTCCTTTGTGGAAATAAAATAGAGGATGACCCAAGCACCTGTTTTGCGCCTCTCAAACTTTGATAAGGTCTTCGAGGTAGAGTATGACCCATCAAGGGTTGGAATAGATGAAGTATTGAGCCATGAAAAACACTCTATAGCTTTCTTTAGTGAAAAACTAAATGATGAGGCAAAGCAAAGGTCATTTATGATAAGGAATTCTATGTGGTGGTGCTTTATGTTATTAACGTCACTACCTCTCACACGCAGGAATTTGTCTTGTACTCTGATCACGAGGCACTTAGGTATCTCAATTGCCAAAAGAAACTTGACTCTAGACATATCAAATGGGTTGAATACCTCCAAGCTTACACCTTTGTCCTCTGTTACCGATCTGGGAGTCAAAACAAAGATGTTGACGCCCTTAGTTGCAATTTTTTCTTTTGACAGCCTTGAGTGTGAACATCGTGGGTTTTGAGTGTCTAAGAGAGGAGTATGAGTATTGTCCTGATTTTGGGATTATCTATGTAGAGTTAGCCCAAAATCCAGCTGTTAATAAGGATGGATTTCATTTGCAAGATGATTATCTTTTTCGTGCTAACAAGCTTTGTGCCCCGTTGTTATCTGTGTATGATTTCCTTGTTTGGGAAATTCATGCATGAGGTTTATCTGGCCATTTTGAATGGGACAAAACCATTGAGGAGGTCGAGCGCCAATTTTGCTAGCCTACCTTAAAAAAGAGATGTATCCCAAATTGTTACTCAATGTTTAACTTCTCAGCTTGTCAAACATCAAAAACAAAATACCGGATTGTACACCCTTTTAATGATTCCTGATTATCCATGGCAAGATGTGAGCATGGACTTTGTCCTTGGATTGCCACATACATTTCGAAAAAATGATTCTCTTTTGGTGGTAGCAGAAAAATTCTCAAAAATGTATCATTTCTTGCCTTGTGCAAAAACTAGTTATGCATTTAAGGTAGCCAAACTGTACTTTGATGGAATTGTAGAATTTTACAGCTTGCCTAAAGCAATTGTAATTGATAGGGGCATTCTCTTTATTAGTTATTTTAGAAAATATTGTGAATAAAGGTAGGAAAAAATCTCAAATTTTCTACAACCTATCACCCACAAACTGATACTCAAATAAATACAGTAAATAGGATTTGGGAAACATGTTGAGATGCTTAATTCATCATAATAACAGAAATTAGGATGCTCTCATTCTTCAAATTCAGCTTGTATACAACAATCTGGGAATAATTCTACTAGTTTGAGTCCATTTGAGATTGTGCATGGTTATAGACCTACGAAACCACTTGATTTGGTCCCTCTGTCACCTCATGTTCGAGTATCTGAATCTGCTGAGATATTTGCATGACACATTCACGATTTGCATCATGACATTCATAAAACTTTGCATGTTAATTATCATCAATATATGTTACATGTTGACTTGCACGAGCGTTTTAAAGAATTCAATGTCGGTGACCATGTAATGGTGAGAATTAGGCCAGAGTGTCTCCTTTCTGGGACTGCTCGCAAATTGCAAGCCCATAGTGCTAGTCCGTTCAAAGCTATTAAATGAATTGGCTCAAATGCTTACCTTCTTAACCTACCACCCAACTATGCCACTACATTCAACATTTAGAACCTCACTACTTATCATCCACCACTACCCACCCCCTAGAGCTTGGCCGATGAATCACCACTCCCACCTATCCATTCCTCAATCCATGAACTTATACTCTATCCTTCAATATTACTTGATAAGATAGACTTTATTTTGGAGGATCAAATTATTTCCATGCAGGATGATGGTGTTCACAGATACTGTTGGATGGGTCGCCTAGCTTCAGATGATACTTGGCTAACTAGGGAGGAACTCCAATGCATTGATCTAGACTTACTTCACTTGTATGACCAACGGGTACAATCCCATCGCGAGGGTTTATTATAGAAGGAGACGTAGGTGATGACTCTCATGTTACGGTGTTTATTTTCTTTCCTGTTATTTTGTTGAGAGAATAATATAGAATTATGAGGTTGTTAGTTGCTATTAGTCAATATGTTGTTATCTCAAGCTTATAAATAATGGTTGTCATGATTCATCGACCCTGTGAGCCCACGACCACTTCCCCTGGCATCTATTGCCCCGTCGTTGCTCTGGTTGCACCTGCCCCACCACTGCTTCGCCAAGCTGGCCAGCCTGTTTCGGCATTGTTAGGCATTTAGGCCTCGTCGACTTCCACAAGCCTCCCCCAACCTCACCTTGCTTGACATCTCGAAGTCCCTTCCAGTTATTATTTTATTGACCGTTTAATATTAAATTGAAATAAAATGGCTAAGTAACTTTTTTACCATTTAGGAAAATGGTAAAAAAATGGTAAATTTATTTTTTCGCTTTTATTTTAAAACAACAATGGCAAAAACCTATGCCTTTACAGTTTTACAAATTTACCATTTTATTGAAGGTAATTTATTTTTAGTAGTTAAAATTTAGTGTTATTGATCTATATAATAAAGAAATATTATTATTAATACGTTTAATTAAAATTTTATATTATTATATCTTTTGAAAGGTCGGTTTTACATAAGTGATACCAAATTTGTTATTTTAATATAAGTTGTATGTTGACAAAGAACTATGGACTCAAATCAAAATATACCAATTATTAACCATTTACCAGTGGTCAAAACGATCAAAAGTCAAGCGGTGAGGTAATGGTAAATGACCAGAAAGTTGCAAATAGTAATAGTAAATGCTTTCGACCACACCGTATCTACATCACTTGTAGCACTATGCCTAGTTTCACTCGAGCTTGGTTCTGCTGGTCGTCGCCTCGACATTGCTCTGTCATTGATAACCTAACACCCTTTTTTTGTGTTACAATTGATTATTTTAAATATGGTCTTGCTATTAGGTACTACTAGAACATGTGTGGGTAATAATTTGCATCTAGATTTTCACTGCAATTGTTTTCAGTCTAATTATATTTTCCTTCACTTGGTTGATATTACAATAATAAAGAGTGAATGGGTTACACTACATCTAATTCACTCATGTATTATTACGGATCGTTATTCTTAGACAAATGTGCTCATCAAGATAGAACTTTATTAGATGATTATCATGCTTGGTACTATTAATTTACATGCAAGTTGCGACTATTAGTGGTCTCAATTTTGATGTTCATGCAATAGTCTAGTTAGCTGTCTAGGATTAATTTAATTTTAAATAATTAATTAATTAATTAATTAATTAATTTCATCTATCCTAGTGATTTGAATGTTTAAGTTAGGGTTCTCTTGAGTCGAGTGTTACTTAAGTTTTGTTACATATGAGGATCGGGTTTGTTTGTTTGCGTTTTTAGTCAATATGTGAGTCTCCTGTATTTAGTCACGGTATTGAGTTTAGGAGTTTTCCATGTATTCCTCAATAGCTAGGTTAAATTCTTAACCTGTGCTACATCACCTTGACTATGCCACCATATGTCTAAGCTCTTTTGTATTTCTTTTCACTGAATGTTCCATGTCATAAATTTCATGTCCCAGGTACCACTTAGACCTCTGTAGAAATGTTTTTGGTGAGGGTACTTACCCAGATGTAAACATGACAAACTTGTACTATGGAGGCACAGGAATTGCAGGTCTCTGTTTGTTCTCGCAAGTATAACACTTGTAACCATGAAAAAGTTGTAACCTCTAATCATTGCAGGTTCTAAGATCATGTTCACAAACGGTTCTCAGGATCCATGGCGCCATGCATCCAAGCAGACATCATCCCCTGATAAAGAAAGTGAGTATGCAAAATTTTCTTTGCTAATCATGTTTACAAAATTTACCCAGATTCTAGATATTCGTTGCAGGCTTCCATTCCATACAGAATTTAGTTTTCATGGCAAACAAAATTTTATCCGTCAAATTTTTTGCTTCACCCTCTCTGAATCTCCGCTGTGTATGGAATGGTGATAGTTAATATTAACAATAGTTGGATTGCCCCATTGTGATTCAGGGTTTTGTCTTCCCATCAACTGATACACACTGAACGTGTGCTCAATTCACTGATAGTTTTGTTTACTTCAATTTGGGCAAACAAAATACTACATTTAGAAAGGAAACATTGGTTCCCAACAAGTCAAATTAGATATCAATCTGCCCCAGTGATATACGTTGATTACCTAGTTCTCAGTCCTACATTAAATTTGCAGTGCCATCTTATATAATCACCTGTCACAATTGTGGCCATGGATCAGACTTAAGAGGATGTCCGCAGTCACCCTTGATTCCTAAAGGTTTTTCTTTTCATCTTCTGTATTTTAGACTTCTAGATTTTCCTTTTTAAGAACAGATCAAATTGCTTACTTTCTACACTATTTCATGGACACAAAATAACAGGTAATGCTGAGAAGTGCACGTCGCCTGATGCTGTGAACAAGGTGCGGCAGCAGATTGTTGACAAGATTGACTTGTGGCTTTCTGAATGTGACAGTGGCATTAGTAGTTCCATCTAAGCTTAGCAGTGCACACTTCTTACACAGAAAGAAATGGATTTTATGCCATTTTTATCTTCCTTGTTCATGAAAATAGATGTTTGGTTTCCTATTGCAGAAAGGGTCTCACTTGATGACATCTTCACTATATAAATTGTAACCTTATTTATTGTCAATAGGGCTGCTAAACAAACGAGCGAGCCGAGTTCAGCTTGTTTTTGAACTCAACTAGAATAGCTCGAAGTTCGTTTGAACTCGATTCGAGATCTAATAAATTTTGAAGATATTATGTTATTTTCTTTTACAACGACAACAGATTCTCTATGCTAAAAATGTAACACATGTTTGTCATTCAACAACTTTGATTTGGATTTGCCCCGAGTTTATTGCAATTGTCATCACAAGTGAACAAGACATGAAATTATCCACATTAGCGGTTATTGATTTTTTTGCGAGAAAACCCTTAATAATATTGATCGACCAAATTCTTCTCAGGAAGGGTCGAATGCAGATCATCATTAATGAAGCAAAATTGAGTCTAGTTAAGGTAATACCTTGCCCAATCTTGACCTATGTCCCTGAATAATTCGTTGGTTATGATTTTATATAAAGGGATTGTTAAAATATCAGCGAATGTGGATATTGCTATCATAACAAAATAAATTGAGGATTCTAACTATTATTTTTTCAAAAAAACTAGACAAAATAAACCCTAATATTTTGTTGTCCTTATAATTTAATGGCTCGTATTAACTTGAATTGACATAAAATCAACGTTAACTGATAATAATTTTTCCTTATAAAAAATCCTTGATACAATTGACCTCTAAATTTTTATTCGAATATTATCAAAGAAGATCTCAAAGGGTGAGCTTAAGGTTATTAAACAAGTGAGTAAGCCGAATTTATTTTATTTGTGCTTGAATTCGACTCAAATCAACTCTAAAAATTCGTTCGAACTCGGGGAGCTCAATCATGCTTAAACCCATCGCCCACGTTTCTGACCCGAGTCCTAACCCAGGCCCACCCCTTCACCCTGACCAGCTGCAAACAGCATCTTGGTTGATGTCCTCCGATTCGCTTCCACCCAATTCTTCACCGCCGATTCTCGACTCTCCCAGGTTTGTTTTCTCTTCACGCCCTTTAAAAAATTGTATCTTTTCTGATCCTTTTGTTGTAGGTGTCGAATTCTTCACCCTTGCTTGTGCACTTGGTTTCCGTTGAAGTATGATGCTTGAAGCTTTCATTTTCTTTTGCTTTCTTTCTAATCTGTTTGAACTTTGCAAGAGTTGAACTGCTGTTTTTTTTTTTTTGTAAATTTATGATCTTGTTTTGTTTCTATATAGAAACGATGCAGCTGTTTGAATGAAGTTATTTGGGACTTGGTTGGGTTTTAGAGAGCATTGTGTTTTATGTGCATGGTAGTAGGTCAAGGGGGTGATAGAGGACAATTCATTCTAGCGGGCAGGGTTAGAGAGCTGTTAAAAAGTTCTATCAAATAACAAATGTTTATATTAGGTTTTGGCTAGAAGGATGCTTCTTTGATATTAGTATTTTTTTCTGGCAATTATAAGATGTAATTTGTGATATTTCAGGAGTACTATTTCGCTTTATGGCTGAGTTTCATTCTTTCTGTACTGTGGTATCTAATTTGATTAAGGAAGTAGATTAGGGTTCTGGTAAATAAGGTTTGGGCAGGAGCATTGTGACATTAATCTCGTTTGTTTAGTGCCCATAATAATTTTTCGTGTCAGTCATTAAGGTCTGACCTGATGAGACATGAAGTCTCTGAGATCCTAATTTCTGTGGAAGTCCATCTCAGGAGTCAACCTAGGGTGAGATTTTGGTTGAAACGCGAATAAAATCATTTAGTTGACTTTGCTCACTTGAATAATTTTGGGGTTTAAGTCTCCGGTTTGGAACCTGGGATTAGGCAGGGATTGCATGTGTTCTCTTTACGAAGTGACCGTAAAAATCTTGCACTTATACCACTTCTTTGCTCTAATGCAAAGGGGAAGATATATGCTGATGTAGCTATCAATTTTTTTATTGGTAAGGGACCAATGTTGTTGAGTTGTATTGAAGTTAAGCATACATTCAACCAAGTGTTCAAGTACAAGAAGATTGTTAACTGCTCTTATGTGATGGGCAATTTTGAAAAGTCTGAGCACTATTTGATTACTTTATCTTGTGCTGCTGCAGCTGACGTTCACAAAGTTTAGTTTGGTGTATCAACAGATTTCCTCTCGTATATTTATAAGATGTCTGCATCTGGGCTTACCTGTACCTCGACCCATCTTTCTTTTACATCAACGCAACTTACGCGAAGGCTGCCTTTCCATCGACCACAGTTTTCAGATATCTATCTAAACGGAAGCACTAAAGGAAAGCTGAAAAGTTTCTACACTGTCTGCAGGTATTGAGAAGCAAGCTTGTTTGTACCTGATCTTTTACTGAATCTTACAGTCGTTTCGATTTTCATATTGTCTGCTGCAAAATAAGGATTTGACTAGTTTCTTCTTTCAGAGATAAGTTCCATAAACCTGTTGGCATTCGATGTGCGCTGGATGCTTCATTTGGTGATGCATCTTCAGATTCAAATGGTATTTTGTACTTCTTTGCATTCTGCATTTTGTAAGAAGCATTCTTTGCCTTTATACTACTCAAAATCACTAGAAAAGAAGTTGAACTAGCCTCTCCGAATTGCAGAGGTCTTCCCTAGGATAAATGTGAGGGATCCATTTAAACGCCTGGGAATCAGTAAGGAGGCATCCGAAGAAGAAATTCAAGCGGCAAGAAACTTTTTGATGATCAAATATGCTGGTCACAAACCAAGTTTGGATGCAATTGAATCAGCACATGATAAGATCATAATGCAGAGTTTTCATGATAGAAGAAAGCCAAAGCTGCACATAAAGAAAAGAATAAGGGAAGTCAGTCAGTCTCGCGTTATTACAGCTATAACGAGCCGTTTTGTGAGCCCTTCTACGAATTTCATTATAAAGACGGCAATTTTATTTGCAGTGCTTGGAGTGTTGACAGTCCTTTTCCCTACGGAGGAAGGGCCGACACTTCAAGTAGCCATCTCTTTGATTGCAACCATGTATTTTGTTCATTCCAGGTTGAAGAGCTGGCTACGTGCTTCTTTGTATGGGTATTGTGCTTCATCTCTTGCTCTGAATGTTTTCACTAGCCTACACTCCCCACTTGTTTTGGTTGTTAACCATGGGGAGTTCTTTTTACAGGCTTGGTGCTTTCTTCTTCTCATGGCTGGTCTGCACATTCTTGATGGTGTCTGTAATGCCACCTCTTCTTCGTGGCCCTAGAAGTTTGGAAGTGACGACTTCATTACTGACCTATGTGCTTCTATGGGTCGCCTCTACCTACTTGAGGTAGAAGTAACTGTCCTCTGGAACGGAACCTGAAGCCTCCTCCCAATCAAAACTTCATCCACCCAATTTTGAGAATTTTTGCCGAGAGTATTTGTTCTCTTTAACACTGGTATACAGCATAGCGAACAAATACGTAGTGAGGTAGATTTATAAAGTCAGTTCCCTCGTGTTTGGTTGTAATCAGATATTAAGATATTATTTATTTGCTCCGTCAATTTCCTGTTTTGGACTGCTCTGAGAAGCGTGTATGTGATATTGCTTTAGCTGCATAATTTTCCGTCGCTTTGTGATATATATGGAGATCAATCATGGGTCTGTATCATATAATCACCATCGGAAAAGCTGTCATTTTTTACTTCGGTTGAAGAGATCATGCTTGATGGCCTAGCAAGGCATCCTTCTCACTGTTCTTGCCATGACAACTGACCTTAGCGTCTTCATCATAAGTCCTTCCTTGCGCTTGATGGCCTAGGAAGCCCGTACGTAAGGGTTCTGCATGTAGAAAAGCATAGCTTCTTCTTCTGGGCGTGGGATTGTCCTGACAAGGTGTACCTGTGGCCATAGGTTGGCGTCAAATGGGTTTGGACGAAACAGAGAACGCTTTGGGGTTCTCTGCTCCAAGCCTTGGCAACATCTCTGGCGCCATCTTATGAACTGTACAAATCCACCTGAGTTGAAGAAGATGGTGGACGTGCTGGTGATCCAAGGAATTGTGCCTGTAATCAACTTGACAAGGAGTGTCTCATGAACAATCTTTGGGCCAATAAATTTATGACTGCTACAACAGAAATAATACAATATCACAAAGTTGAAGCAAATTTTAGGTATTTAATAATCCTTCAGCTAGAAGACAAGAACTAATTTATTTCTACCATTTCAAAATAGACCAAACTAACTTTCAGATATAAAGCAAGAACACAACATATAATGTACTTGGTCGATGTAGTAAACATTGTCAACCAGAAGTTTGCTGCAATTTTAGGTCTGCCATGCTTGTAATTATATCCTCAAACGTATGCTTGTCTGGCAGTGTGCCATCGCCATTGAAAGCAGCCGAATCTGCAAGGGCTCTATTCAACTGCTTGACGAAATCATCTTCTTCTGATGTAAAATGCATTTCCCAGACCTTAAAAATATCTTCTGATGTGTCCATATTATCGACAGACTCCTCCCAAAAACTACCCACATCTGCTATCTCACTTTCTGTAAAATCCAGTAACTTGAAATGAGAACCATCCCCTATTAATTCCAGCAATGCAGTCTTCCCAGACTCGTCCAATTCTTTGAAATTTGATGCACCATCAGCCTCCATCTCAGGAGCATCATTGCTCACAGAAGGTGGAAGGGGATCGGTGGAGGATGCTTGAGAAGCAAGAATGTCTAAGATGGCCTCTGTAATTGAACTCCAATCGTTATATAGCACTTCTGAGTCCTTGACAAGGCAAGAATCTGCCCAAGCTACATCCTCAGGTGAGAAAGAGTCACCCCTTTGGTTTGCTTGAGAAAGAACATCTTGCCATAAATTATCACCATCTACTGTCATTGCTACCTGCATAATTCATGAGTATCAAAAACAACTTAACAACCACACTATCAGGAATCATTTACCTCCAGGATTACATTCAAAGATATTGAATAACAATTTTGTGTATCTTTGAACTACCATCCAAGGATTCTCGATTCAAACTTTTTTTATTTTATTTTAAGACCAGTTTCACATGAAATAAATTACATCTCAAATCTAAAACCCCAAAATCCATTTATTTAGGTGATCTGCATCATCCTTCAACGTTTTTGTTTCACCCAACCTCTCAGTCTCGCTCAGCATACAAATTTTTATGCAAGATTACAAATAACTGCTACTTTTAGGGTCTAAAAGAAAGCTGAGAATCCCATTTTATCTTAATTTTTTGATAAGATGCCAATTACCAAGCATGCTCCAAGTTTAACTCATATCATTAACAAGATTTCAATTTTCCACCCATATTCATCTTGCTAGCCACAAAGAAACAACCACAGAACTTGCATCACCTACATTATTATATCACAAAACATTCACTCTTCTGTGGTACCGATTAACCTTTCCAATAACGACTGATCCAGTCACACACAAAACCAGATATCTTTCAACTAGCTAAACCCAGTCCTCAATTCAGTATTTACCCCCACTAACCAACAAAATCAGACTTCGTAGCCCGCCTCTACTATTGACAAAACATGCCCACATCAACAACATGACAAACACTTTGAATCTCTTACCAAGTGTCTATAAGAAGCACTATTCCATTAGCACAATTAACACATGCACAACAACCAATCAAAAGACTCAATATTCACACTAATAATACTCCAATTAACGCTAGAACTATTAAAAAAAGCACCATAGAAACGTAAAAAGATCACCCCGTCTTTGAACGCCCAAAAAAAATGGAAACAAGAGGAAGAAAAAATACAAGCTCACCTCCATCACCTAAAACTCAAAGGTTGAACCTTTACCTGAGAGAGAAGTGGTGAAGACAGGGAGGAGGCGCAGCCGGCGTACCTCCGGCGGCGCTGCTCTTCTCCTTCGCCGGAATCGGAAGAAGCGGTCATCGTCGCCACTATCGTTTACCACACACCTGTTGATGGGCCTTACTGCATTTCTCAGTTTTTCTTCTGCTATTAATGGGCCTTATATATAACATCAAGCCCAAAGCCCACTTAATTGTGTTTTCTTTCTCTACCATAATGATATTCAATTAATATATATTATTATTTTTTCTTACGCATCAGCGCTCTAACTTCAACCGATTAATTAAATTAATCACCTATACTTTGCCGAGCCAACAATCGTGAGAATTTCCCTAGAAGCATTTTTGACAAAATTTAAAGATTTATAGCACCTTATTATTCATTGATATTTAAATCGGTCAATCCATTGATATAATTTTATTTTTTAATTTTATTTTACTCAAGAAAGGGTGAAAAATTAAATAAATTATTTTAAAATTTTCATCTTTTTCCTTATCAACAACTTTCAAACCTAATCGGTCTCGGACGCACACCGAATTTGGGTATTACAACTATAAATTATACCTTAAAATCAGTCACGTGGCACTAATCGATCAACACATTAGCTTCTAATTAAGGGAAAAAATTATAATATATTCAATTAAATATGTTTTTTAAAAAAAAAACAGCAGTCATAAAATATATCACGAAAATGGACGATTAAAACGCAATCGGTGGTCGTGCGCACCCTCCTCCGACCCCAACCCGCCCAAACCCACGATTGGGCCGTGGCCGCCGGCGCCGACCACCCCCACTCTTCTCCCTCCCCCTCCTATTTCTAGGGTTTCCATGGACGACCACCACCACCATCCCCTCCCACCGCCCGATGTCGCCGCCGCCCACTGCGAGGACCCACTCCGATCGACCCTCGAGGGTTCCGTCGCGCCAGACGCCCCCGCGGCCATGGAGGGCGGCGACGGACGAGCCCCAGAATCTCCAGCGGCGGAGACCGAACCGGCCCGCGAAGCGCCACTGACGGAGACGGGCCTCGAATCTTCGTCGGCGGCTGCGAGTCGGGAGGCTCCGGCGGCGGGTATGACCCCCGAAGCTCCTGTGGTGGACGCGATTAGTGAAGCTCCGGTGGAGAGCGCGGCGGTCGATGCGATGGTTGGAGCTCCGGGTGAGGATGCGTTGGTAGAGAACACGGCGGCGGGCGAAATCGAAGAAGCCCCGGTGAGGGATGGCGTCGCAGGTTTTGATTCGGAGATTGTTGAAGCTCCGGTGAGGGTTTCCGACGGAGATTTGGAGGTGGATAATCGGGTTGAGGAGGCTTTCGATAGGGTTTCGGTGGAAGACGGCGTTGAAGTTAGGGTTGCAGATATTGTCGAAGCTCCGGCTATGGCTTCAACTGAAGAAGTATCTAGTTCTCCGGCGGCTTTGGCTTTGGAGTCCTTTGAAGCTACGCTTTCAGATTCCATTGAAGCTCCAGGTAGTAGTTCTATGGATGTTAAGCAGGCGGCGAGTTCGCCTCCTTCGGCTATGGATACTACTCCGCATGTTATCCACGAAAAGGCCGCGGATTTGGAGGATAATCGTGGTTGCTCTCCCGAGGAAGATTCGCCAATGGCCGCTGGCTCTGATGCTCCAACATCTGCTCCGGCTTCCACTGAGTTTCAAGGTGTGGAATTGGTCACATTGGAAACCAATCTGCGGGCCGAGCCTGCGAGTTCTTCTCTGGATGATGATGATTCGCATGCCGTGGGCTCGCCTATAAATGGTGTGGATGTTGGTATGCAGAAAGACGTTGGTTTTGGCTTGGTTGATGATGGGGATGGATTGAAGAGCAATGTTGAGAGCTTTGATGAGTTCCCTGTTGGCAATGATCCTGTTGAGGACACAGAAACCGATCCTGTCCAGGACCCAGAAACCGATCCTGTCGAGGACGCAGGAGCCGGTCCTGTCGACGACGCAGGAGCCGGTTCTGTTGAGGACGCAGGAACCGATCCTGTTGAGGATGCAGGAACTGATCCTGTTGTGGACGCAAGAAACGCGTTGGATAGTGGGGATGCAGGAACGGTGATGGATACCGAGGACGGTAAAAGGGAGGATGGATGGGACGGCGAAAAGGAGGAAGGAAGTTCAGCTCCTAGTGAATTTGGAAGTTTAGCTGCGATTAAGCGGAAACGAGGCAGGCCTACGAAAGCTCAGGCTCAGGCTCAGATGAAGATTTCGACGAAGAGAAAGGAAGAAGAAGACGTCTGCTTCATCTGTTTTGATGGAGGGGAACTTGTTCTTTGCGATCGGAGGTTGCTTGCGCTGATACTTGTTATACCCTTTAATTTCGTTGGTTTGCTTATTGTTGTCTTTTTTACCTTCATTTATTCAATAATATCACGTTTCTTATGAAAATGTATCTTGGTTTTACAGGGGTTGTCCAAAAGCGTATCATCCATCATGTGTGAATCGTGATGAGGCTTTTTTTCGCTCAAAAGGAAAATGGAATTGCGGTATGCATTGGTTTCATTGTTGTCAGTTCTTTTCATCGTTGCATTAAAATGCATTTTGGTTGTAGTTCAAAGTTTGAGCGTGTAAAAATTTCATCGAATATTGACTGTTTAATAATTTATTCTGACTAATAGTAATTTATTTTCACTAATAATTTGTATGAAAATTGTAGTGAAGCATTTATTTAGTGGCAATTTCTTACTTTACACTAGGGTTCACTGTACATGCATAACTAGATTTGCTAGATAACATAAAGTTTAAGCATTTTGTATGGTCTATGGCTCTTAGATCTTTTACTTGGTGGTTTTTACCTTAATATGATCAATGTTTTCCTTCACAAATTTTGGGCCTAATATTGTTGAGATGAGATCTTTACGAGTACTCACCAGAATTTGGGGATATATTTGGAATCTTGGCACCCTACTGAGATGAGAGGTCTGAAATTGTGCCATATTGTCAATCCAAGAGGGTACATCAACCTAGTGTGCCATTCTTATTCTTTTATGACTGATCCAAGTGTGTGTATTTTATTTCTTTATGGGCACAACTATGAGCCTGCTTTGCATATGTCTATCCCATATAAACAGTGTTGGTTTCATTCTTATTCAATATTTCCTTCGATTTGCCTTGATACAATATGGCTTTGTACACATTATTCTTTTTTTGCCTTCACAGAAAATAAACTAATCATGAAAATAGAATAGTATCAAAATTTTTTGGATGTTAGCTTGATAGTGATTTTTGGTTGAGACCTTTTATTGAAGTTGTGCCTAATTGTGTGAGAAATTTACCCAGTGAAATAACTATTTACTGAGAAGCATGGGATAATAGCAAGTGGCCCAGGTTTGTATGGAGTATGGCTATTTTACTTGCCTGCATTAAGTTTTGTTCTTGTGGATATGAAAAACTGCAGAGACTTCAATTTACATCTTGTATGGATTGTTGCCTGACAGTATTAGAAGAGCAAACAATTAAATTAAGGGAAAAGGTAAGGTGAGCTGCACCTCATGTACCTTATATGAGTTACACCTCTAATTTTAGTCTTTTTTAGTGGGTCTTTCATAATGGGGTCTATATGTCTGGGAAGTAGAGTACATAAAAAAAAGGACGTTGATAAATTTATCTTTTTTAGACATCAATATGACCTACTTTTAGGTTTTTAAAAATGCACTAGTTTAGAAGTATTTTAAAGTTAAATTTTATTGCAACTACTTTGATAATAAGATGACAGGCTTAAAAGCATTAGATTGATTTGAAAATTTATAAGTATCCCAATTATTTATTTTTACATCTATCTCTGTGGATTTTAAGTAGTGGGACCCACTACATTATTCCAAATAGAGGCTGTAACCCACTAAATTATTCCAAATAGAAGTTGTAGCTCATATATGCTATATGAGTTGTAGCTCATGTATATAAGACTCTTAAATTAATTGTATGTGAACTTTATTACTTCCTACTGGTGGGAATTCACTTTTGACCCAAAGGTTTGCATACATTTTTTAATTCTTTCTTGCTACCTTGGCTTGTCCTGATGTCTGTTTTCCAGACCCTTTACTTCAATTTCATGTGGTTACTAATGCACTTCTAGATTTTCTATTATCTCCGTTTGACTGTACTTTCTTATACTTCTACTATTACTTTATATTGGAATTTCTCTCTCTGATCAAAACATTTGTGGTTCACTTGCGTTTTACTGTCTCCTCATTTCAGGGTGGCATATCTGTAGTAATTGTGAAAAGGCAGCACAATACATGTGCTATACTTGTACATTTTCCTTGTGCAAAGGATGTCAGAGGCATTCTGGTTTTCTGTGCGTGAGAGGGAACAGAGGTTTATGTGAAACATGCATGGTGACTGTAATGCATATCGAGTCCAATCAACAGGAAATCAAGGAATTGGTATGGTTTGGGAGCATCCATTGCCATTGTGCATAATTATTTTTTAGTGTTAAATTGCCTCATTTTTGTCAAGTTATTAAATATATTGTTTATTAGAATGTGATTAGTGCATATTAGGTTGAAGATGTCCTTTCTAATTTTTGAACTGCTATGGCATATATGTTTTCTTCTTTGGAGGATTTTGGAGTTAGGAGCATAAAAACCTGCCATTTTTATTTCTTTTTTTCTATTTGGTTCTTTGTTATTGAGTTGTTTTTGAAATAGTGGCACGACCCAGCCTAACTGGGAGTAAGTCCAGCCTAGTTGGGTGAGAGTCTGGTAGGTGAGGACAATAATAGTGGTAGGGGATAGATGCATTTTCTTTTTTTTTTATGAAGGAAGGCCTCCAACCGGTGAAAGAGCATCCATAGGTTTACCCGTCTTCATTTTAATTGTTTTTTAATCTGATTTTCTTCCCCTATTTGTTTTCTTCCTTTTTTTTTGAGCGAGATTAATTATTATTCTCTTTTTCTTCATAGCCTAAACTGAACTAATAAGGTATCAGTTTGTCACTACTTGAAGTGATGTGCTTTACCTGATTATTTGTTGATATTCATGTGTAGGCTGCTGTTGATTTTGATGACAAGAATAATTGGGAGTACTTATTCAAGGAGTATTGGTTGAATTTGAAAAGAAAACTCTCTCTTACTTCTGCAGAGTTGACTAAAGCGAAGAACTCATTGAAGGGATCACTTGTTTCATCTCAAAATGAAGAGTCCTCTGATGAACTGTATGATGCTACCAATGATCCCAGCGTAAGCTCAGATGGTTCATCAGAGCACGTTGAAGACAGTAAACCTGCAAAAAAGAAACCAAAGAAGAGATCACGAGCTGCAACTAAAGACGAGACTTCTCTGGGTTCACTTAAAATGGTCAGTAGTGTAAAAAAATCCTTACCAGATAATGCTCAATGGGCCTCAAAAGAGCTGTTGGAGTTTGTTTCACACATGAGAGATGGAGACACTTCAGTTTTATCCCCATTTGATGTGCAACCTTTGTTGCTAGAGTACATAAAGCGCAACAAACTTCGAGATCCCCGCAAGAAGAGTCAAATTATATGTGATTCAAGGCTAAAAACCTTTTTGGTAAAGCACGTGTTGGACATTTTGAGATGCTAAAACTTCTTGAGTCACACTTTCTCATAAAAGAGGAGCCTTCTCAGGGTGAAGAAAGTGTGGGAGGGATGACAGATACTGGCACCGCTCAGATGGATGTGGATGATAACTTTGATACTTCAAGGGATGGCTCTGATAAGAAACGGAAAAAGGGTAAAAAAGCTGATGGAAAGAATTCACGTGCAAATCTGGATGAATATGCTGCTATTGATGTACACAATGTTAACCTTATATATTTAAAGCGTAACTTGATGGAGGCCTTGCTTGATGACATGGAAAATTTTCAAAATAAAGTTGTTGGGTCTTTTGTGAGGATAAGAATTTCGGGCTCTGGTTTAAAGCAGGATATGTATAGGCTAGTGCAAGTTGTTGGTAAACCTCATCAATACTACATCCCATCTTTTGTTCATATTTATTTCCTTGTTTTCCGTCACTCACTGAAACTAATCAATCTATGTTCAGGAACTAGCAAGGCTATAGAGCCATATAAAACAGGTAGAAGGACTACAGATATAACTCTTGAGATATTGAACCTCAACAAGACAGAGATCATATTAATTGACTCAATTTCAAATCAAGATTTTTCTGAGGTGAAAGGAGTATTCTTTGTGAAGTGAAACATGCACAGTAAAGCATTTAGTCTGTTACTAAATTGTTTTTGGATACTAATAGTGCGTCTAAATTTTCAGGAAGAGTGCAAGAGATTACGGCAAAGTATTAAGTGTGGATTCATTAGCCGGTTGACCGTGGTAATATATTGTACTTTGAGTCTTTATATTTACACTGCTTCTGATCTATATCTTGATTGTTTTTTGTCATTTTTAAAGGGAGAAGTTCAGGAGAAAGCTAAAGATATACAGGCAGTAAGAGTCAATGATGTATGTACAATCAGTACACAACATTTTCCTTTATCTTTGAGAATGCCTTCTTTGTATATATTGTGTACTACATTATGGCAAAAAATGCATTCTCTTCTGTCTTCTGATATTCTTTTTGTGGTTGTTGTTTCAGTGGTTGGAAACTGAGATATTGCGCCTCAGTCATCTTCGTGATCGCGCTAGTGAAAAGGGTCACAGAAAGGAATATCCTTACCTTATGTTTTTACTATGCCAGTTTATATCTTAAATCTTCTATTGTGTAGATGTAAATTCTTACTGATTTTTAAATAGCTAGCTTCAAATCTGGTTATAATTTGATTGGTCTCATTTATGTAGGTAGGCACTGATAATTTTTGCACTTTTGTTGAGTTGTATGTACACCTGCTGTTTTTGATTGTGAACACCATGGAGATAGGAATGCATGAAAAATAAATTACATAGGAGCTAAAATCAGCCAAAAAAAGCTGCTGTGGAGGTCAAAAAGGACTGACAATTTAACAAGGGTGCAATTTGATTACTTAGAGATGATACACTTATCTCTAAGAGTGTTCACTAGGGATCAATTTTCCTGTCAAGGAACATAACTTCTGTTACACTGTTAAAAATTCATGACCTAGATGTTTGTTATTGAGAGTTGATGCAGAATCCATTGTAGTCATTTTAGGGAAAGGCTAGTGTCTTACTAAGAGACGTCTTTCTTTAATACTGCATTTTCTCTATTTAGGAGTTTTCTCTTTGTTTTTAGCCAGTCTTGTTAGCCTTCTCTTTTAGCCATGAGACAAAGAGTTTGAACTTTACATGCGACCAAAACTGTGCTTTCTCTCATCATGGTTGCATTTAACACTCTCAAATGTTAAAAGCTCATTGTGAGAAAACTTATATGTTGAGAGGCCTATGTCATATGGCTATTGACATGTTATGAAAGAAACAAATGTTGGTCATATGTTGGATTTCCTTACTAACACTCAAAAATCTTGTGCTTGTGATTGTTTGCTAATAGACTTCTTTGCTACTTGGATTTTTAACCTTTTTTTCTGGCTTTTGCAAATAGCATAAATACTGCTAGTATATTGTCCCATTGTTGGTATCCAAAAATGTATGATGCTGAACATTAATTTTCTGCACTGTTAATTACTATGTCATACGGTTAGCACTTAACCATATCCACGCTTAGAGAATGTGTTGAAAAGCTTCAGTTGCTTAATACTCCTGAAGAACGTGCCCGCAGATTACAGGAAATGCCAGAAATACATGCAGACCCAAATATGGATCCTAGCCATGAATCTGATGAGAATGATGAAGACCCTGAAGAAAAGAAACATGGTAGTTCTGCTTGTTTATTGTTTTCTCATTTTGTCCTCTCTGAACATGTTTCTCTGTCAGGCATGGTGACTAGTTATTCTTTGTTTCTTTAGACAATCATTTACGACCACGGGGGTCAAGCTATGGGCGTGGTAGAGGCAGGGAGCTGTTCTCTCAAGGTCCACGGAAGTCAACATGGGAGCCAAGTGGAAATGTGACTGCAAAGGGATTGTCGGACAAAGGTGATTTTATCTCTGGCGCACTTGATAGAACAAATGAATCTTCTTGGAACCAAGGAAGAGGTGCTAGCAATTATAACCAACAGAATATCCAAGTTTCAGCCTCTAACGTAGATACTGGTTCTTTAAAACTTGATCATGAGAAGCTGGTCCCTCCACCTATAAGCTCACCTGTTTTACCTGTCATTAATGAAAGTGATAAGATATGGTATTATCAGGATCCATCTGGTAAAACTCAGGGTCCCTTTTCTCTGACCCAGTTGCGCAAGTGGAATACAAATGGATATTTTCCAGCCGACCTCAGAATTTGGAAGAACTCTGAGAAGCAAGATGACTCCATATTGTTAGCTGATGCATTGACCGGTAAATTTTACAAAGATCGAAGCCACTGGGAACCAGAAAGAACCTTTGTTAAAAGTAGTTCCACAGTAGATGACAAACAGAATTTAGCTGTGGATATGTTGAAGGGCCAGTGGACTGGTGCATCCTCGTGGGGTTCAGATATGTTGAAGGCATCACCTAATGATTCTTGGTCTGGCCAACCACAGCCGAGCATCAGATCTGCAACCTCGTACCAAGGAAGAGAAAATTTAGCTGCGAATACTGCATATAGATGGAATACTGGGCAGAATGTGGGTAATGTGTGGACCTCAGGTGGATCTAATGGTTTGAATTCTCCTGTTCAACTGGGAAATGATTCTTCTAGGGAATGGGAAAGACCATCTTCAATTGGCGCTCCTGCCATGAGGGTGGTCGAAGGGTGGAGTCCTCATCAGGGAAGCGAAAATAATTCCGCAGACCCCCTACGCCTACACCCAATCCAAGTAGCAGTGGATGGGCTGGTCTTCCAGGAAATGTTGGAACGGGTTCAAATGTGGGCATTGGAGGCCAACAGACTACTGCTCCCATGGTTGGTTCTAAACAAATTATCTCTACATGGGCTCAACAGTCTGTTAACCCTATCTCAGAAGCTGCCAACGATGTGTTTAATCCACCTACTCCTACACCAAAGCAAACAAGTGGAGGTTGGGACAACTTGTCAAATCCAAGTAGCACTATTCTCCAACAGTCTACCATAATAGATAAAGAGCCTGGAAGATTGAATTCCAACTGGTCGCAGATATCACAAAACCAAAGTGTTGTTGTCTCCGCACTACCCAGGAACGACCAGGTGGGACGTTCCTTTTCCCCTACTGTAGAGCCAAGACAGCACATAGGTGACAGTCTTTTAAGCAAACAAGCTCCCATGAACCAGGTTGATTTTGCTGGTCAACGTACTGCCTCTTCTGACAGTGGATGGGAATCAAGTACATCACAAAATTCTACTCAGCTTTTGGGGTCTGGGGTTCCTGCTGGATTGTTTTCAGGCATATCTGGCGCAGCCAATAGCAACTGGTCTGCACCATCAGCTGTGCCAACTGCAAAGCCATCACGTTGGGGTCCTGCTCTACCATCGACCCACAACGAAAATATGTCATCTACCCCATCTAACAATTGGAGTTCACCTCCAATTCCAAACAATGCTGGTTGGGAGACACAGATCAGTGGATCAAATATTGGTGCTGGTGGAACGCCAAATCAAAATAATTCCAATCCTGGCTGGGGAATGGGGCAACATGGAGATGTGAATGCTGTTTTAGGGCAATCAGATTCTAAGAAAATGATCTCTGGCAACACGCATTTGAGAGGAAATGACAGCTCAATTTCTGCAAATGGTGGTTGGAGTTCAGCAACCCAATCAAATATGGGCTGGGGACAAGTGGACAATAACAATGGAAATAGGGGAAATTCAAGCACGGGTTGGGCTCCTCCATCCTTGCAGGGAAATAACAATGGAAGCTGGGAAGCGACAGCGCAAGAGAATGCAAATGCTGGGTGGGGAGTCACTGCTGGCATTTCAAATTCTGTATCTCGAGGAAACAGACAAAGTTACAATGAAAATCACTATTCTGGCCACGGTGATCAAGGCTACCAGAGTGGAGATCATGGATATAGAAGCAACAGACAATCTTGGAACAGGTCGACCTCAGGTGGAGGGTGGGGATCCTCTGGTTCCCAAAATAGAGGTATTTGCAAGTATTATGAGAATGGCCGCTGTATGAAAGGGGCGAATTGTAATTACCTGCATAACTAACTTCTTAGCATCAGATGTGAAGTTTAAATGACTAAAAATTATTTAGTCTGTACAGGCATTTTTGATGTAGTAGGATTTTTGCTTTTTTGTAACTTTGGGTTGTACCAGCAAATAATAGCCCCGCTCGCCCCTACGACTATGACTTGTAACTCTGTGTTGTTCAGTAATACGCTAGATTAATGCAGGCCATAGCGGTTCTGTCAAATGAATTTTCCGAAGTAGATAAATTTGATTAAGCATTCCGCATCATGCAGTCTGGCGTTACCATTATTCTCATTAGCCTTTGTAAAATCTCTGGCTGTACAACGTGGAATTGTGTTCTAACGGGAAGCATTCAGATATGAGGAGGAAAAAGTGTGTATCTCATGGTGGGAGCTTGAAGACACGTGCTTTGTCCAATCTTCAAACATTAGTGGAGGGCTTATTTATCTTCCAGTATGCGTGTAAACAAGCTAAATTTTTTTGCAAGTATTTTACTTTCGGCTTGAACTTGTATTTGTTAATTTTGTACTCGAAAAAATAATCGGATTGAAATAGAGAATTCGTTGAACAACGAATAAAGCTTGAGTTAAGGAATGTTCAAATTTTAAAAAAATATTCAGGTCAATTCGGCTCGTTAATACTATTGAAGTCATATTAAACTTATATAGTGTTGGAAAATTTTTTTGATCCTATATAAGTTGAGCACGAATTAAGTACAAATATTCACTTAACTTGAAAATATAACAAGCCAAACACTAGCTAAACTTAAATACCATAAATTTTAAACGAGCTACTCGACTCGTAATAAATTAAAGGCTCCTTGAACACTCAAACATGCTTATCAAAAATTATATCAAATTCAAAAATATCCTTGTTCGACTCTAGCTCAGCTCGACTCATTTACACCCCCGTCTTCCAACAATCCAAACGCTTTGCTCTTCCAGCAATCCAAACGCTTTGCTGCGCCAACTCCCCTCGATAACAGAAGACCAAATTAGCATCACATTCTTTGCTTGTAATCTCGCCGCTTTCTACATCATAAACAGTGATCTTCCTCGGCCCTTGCCCTGGTGTAGCTACCCCGCTTCCCCTGTCAATAAACGCTGGCCTATAGATTTGATGGCAAGTCTGACGCTGGATTCAACATGCCCATGAAGCTTGTGAAACGGTTAAGTATAGTTCCTTAGATCGAAGAGGAGCAAACCGGATCTTTGCTCGAACACAGAAGCTCACAATGTCATTGTTAAGAACATAGAAGCAAGCCCAATTTGAGAGATAATTATAAAAAAATAAAAAAATGTTAGAGGCAATTTCATTGTTACTATATAAAATGTTTTAAAAAAAATTAAAAGGTTGACCCCAAAATTTTTTTACCCTATCTGTCGCGTACCCTCCCGTCCTCTTCCCCACCCACTTCCTACCACCTCCCCTAACTTCCTCTACCCCACCGTCGCCTCTTCCCCTCCCCCTCCCTACATTCTTCTACCTCCTATCCCACTCCTTTTAGTATTATTTTTTATATTGTTATGAATTATCATTAGATTTTATAAAAGCAATTGCATGTGTCAAATGTAATTTTACAAACTCTGTTACTTAATAATTCTAACAAAATTCTATAGATTTTACCAAAAAAAATTCCATCACATCCAAACACCCATTAATAGGAACAAACATTTTAACAGGAAAGAAATTCTCCTTTTTTTTTGCTCTCAAATTACACGTTTGACTTTAATTTATATTATATGTATGCTAATGGATCAATCGAGTTTGACTCCATTCGTTCGAGTCAAATTTCGAATCAAATTAAGCGATTTCAAGTGCGAGCACACTTCTTCGGCTCGTCTTGATTTGAAGCTCGATAATTTACATAAGATACAATAATGTACGTATTTGTTGTATAGTCATTTATATAAAATATAAAAAATAATAAATATAATTATATTTTAATGAAAGTTTTACATGATAATATAATGATTTTGTTCTTTAAAAAACTATTTGGCATATAATTGAATTGAAATTAAATTATTTTAACTTTTATAATTAATTTTATCTCAATTTATATAAAAATAAAATAAAAATAATGCTCAAGTTTTCCTATGCCTGACTTAAATTCATCCCAGCTCAATTCCTTTTGAGTTCAGCTTGAACTTAAAATAAACGAATAAAGTTTGAGTATAGTTAAACTCAACTTGACTCGATCAATTAGCACCCTGTATTGATGTGCACCCATCATGGTTAAGTTACGAGGGTACTGCTAGCTCTAACTGGATTGTTGGTCCATATATAGCAAATTGATTCGAGTTTAATTGTGTTTAAATTTGACTTGTTTGTCTTCAAATATAAATTGAGCTCAATGAACATTGAATTGAGGTGAGTTTAAATTGAAAAAAAAACTTGAGTTTTATTTATCTAATATTTTCATAATTTAAGTTAAAATTAATTTTCAAGGATTACATAGTTCATCTTCATATCAATTATATACAAAATTGATGGTTCATGTATGCAACTATTATATTGATTTGATTTTAATTATATATTTTTATTTTTATGTAAATAAATATAAAAAAATTAGCTTTTGGTTGTTAGATCTTAAATTTAACGAGAACATCTACGACCCTATATATA
>JAURVB010009819.1:0-11556 GCA_033002965.1 Piper betle | reverse complement strand
ACAGATAGAACAGTCTCAATGGCCTGCGTGCATCCCAGTGTCATATACACATCTTCGCCCGAAAGCTTGTGAGGCAGATCACGGTTGAGGTATTCGGCCACCGCCCTATTGCTCAATGCAGAAAATTACAAATTAAACGTGATGATCAACCATGCGGGAAAACAAAAAAGTTGGGCAGGCATACCAAAATTTAGTAAGGCTCGTTCAGAAGAGTAGGCATGAGTATTCATTTGATATTTTTAATAATGAATATTAGAAAGTTCATTTGTGCCGAAAATCTATCAAACAGAACTAAAAAAACTATGATTCCAAAAATATAGATATAAAACTTTATCTAATACTTAACTATGAGGAGGGAATAAAATTTTTCCCCTAAAGTTACTCTAATCAAGGTTCTTTTCTCGCGGTGCAACTCATTAGAAAGTGCTACACTATCTTTAGAAGATAGGTAAATTCTTTATAGGATGTAATTCATTATAACAAAGGTGTATTATATAAATTACAATTCTTCAAATTAAAAGGCTCCTAAAATTTTCTTATAAATGTGAATCTTTTTACTCAAAAAATTTCCCATAAAATCCTTACCTTTTAT
Source organism: Piper betle (assembly GCA_033002965.1). Lineage (NCBI taxonomy): Eukaryota > Viridiplantae > Streptophyta > Magnoliopsida > Piperales > Piperaceae > Piper > Piper betle. The sequence continues at coordinate 10,964 of JAURVB010009819.1, read as the reverse complement.
ATATATATATATATAATATTTGTTCTTGTTGAAGTTAAAAGAAACTCTATTTTTGTTACTAAATTATTATTTTTAATCACGTGATAATATTTTTATTTTATTACCTCATTTTTATGTTAATTTAAAAACTCAACAACCATCTATTTAAAAGTTATTTTATTACGAAGATAGTTGTTTAATATTTTTTTGTTTTTTCGGGTATCTGTATTTAATTATTGCACCCCGTTCGAAAAGTATTTTGGCTAGTTCTATACTATATATGTAAAAATTTGGCATTGAAAACCTTGATTTGTACTAATAAACATGCACAAAAAACAGGTACTTGGTGTTAAATATAGACTTACTTTCTTGCAGACTGGACGCCAACATTGGGCGCATAGGAGTTGTATTTGGCAGACATCAAAGCGTCGGCCACCGCCTCCTCCGCCACGGCGGCCGTCCGGAAACAGGAGAACACGGCGGGGTCGCCGTGGCCGAGGGCGATGAGAGGACGAGGATCGTGGACGTGGTCGACGTTGGAAGCGACAGCATCGATCATGCCACGGATGGAAACCCTACCGGCCTCCTCAAGGGCCTCGTTGTGACCAAAGTGCCACTGATCCTGATCACAATCCTTCTCCACACCAACTCCACGTCCACTCATCCCATCCAATCCCATCCTCACCATTTTCGACCACTTTGTGTAGTTTCTTCACTCAAATCTTAATCGGGTGCCCGGTGCCAGGCAATAGAGTCGAGGCGGTTTTATACAGAAGAGGATGGGAAGGAGTCAATTAAAGGGGGTGGGTGCATGGAAGACACACGTAGGAAGAGTTGGAAGAGACGCATGCAGAAACGTAACGCATGTTTTATGGACTAAGGAAGGCTGGAAGGCTGGGATTTGATCGATGACATGTCGCTTCCTTTGTGGGAGGCTGTTGATGACTCCGAAGACCAATCCCAATTTCCAACACATAAATAAGTTACCCTTCCTCCAACTACATTAAAAGATATATCCCCTCTAATGGGCAAGATTTGTTTCAAGACATATATGAAATGATAATTTTCGTGATTTGGGTTCTTGTTTTGCTCAAGCCTTCCTGGAAGTCCGGAAAGACCCTTCAATGGATATCTGATTTTGACACCTAAATAAGGTAGAGCCTCGAGCTTGGAGGAACACTATGTATGCAACTTATCTTGACAATTTCGAAACCTTTCAAGAACACCATGTATGTAACACGTATTTAGGATTTACTGTATAGTAATTATCTGTACACACTCAGATGCTTAGATGGTTGTTGCTGATGCAGCGGAACAAAAATGAAATCTAATTTGTAATCGATAAATAAGATTTTGTGATATCTATAGCCCATAGTAGTCTTTTAATAATGGTCAAGTCTATCCACAGGAGTCACGCAATTAATTATAAGAGATGAGCATGCCGTCATTCTCAATGCCAACTTGGCAATTGAATCCCTTGATAAGGATGAATCGTCTTGAAAATAATCTGAAGCGCCCAAAAGGGAACAATATCAAAATGTAGTATCTATCAAAAGGTTGAAAACTGAGCCAAATCGTCCTCTATCACCATTTACTTACATTGCTGCAACAACAGCTAAAATAAAAAATGGTTATATATCAATCTTAATTACAACAAAACCGGAGGAAATACTGGATTAACCTCTTCAAAGTGAACTAAAACATCATCCACGCACTAGCTTCTCAGCCTTGTATAGTATTGCACATACCTGTCCCTGCAAAACTGTAGCACAAAGTCCAATGAGAACATACGAAGATCTATTACATATAATTCTTTAATGATGTTGCCTACAAAAATGACACTCTTCTAGCATGGGTGAATTACTTCAAACATACGTGAGCAGTTTAAATTAACCTCAAATATGTTCGCACATTCGAACCGCTAACAACACAAGTCTCTAACCAGACACGGGCTCATTTTTGTCCAACTTTCTTGCTAATCACAGCATAAATTTGGAACGTACAAGCAAATCAGAAGAAGAGTAAGCCGTCAATACCTCTTTTATCACATAAGTGCACCATCACCTTCAATTAGGTGCTACTTCAAACCCAAATTTTTTACTACACTAATCACCTATAGAATTTAGTCAAAGACAACTCATGTAGAGACAGTTTTGCCCCCTTGATTCACATGCACCTTTTGCAGTAGTAGCTAATCTTACAATATCAATAAATGCATAGCAAGGACAATGGGAAAAAAATGCCAGGTTGAGACCATTTTAGACAAAGCTTCACCAACTCGATGCATTCTATTATCCAGCATAAACGCGGACCCCTTTCCAATTATAATAAAAGGAATTTAATTGAGTAAGGAAACAACATGCAAACAGTCATTCAGTTATGTTAGTTAGTTATTACAAATAACCACACTGGATCAAATTTTAACATTATCATGTGCCATGTAAACAATTATAGATATATCCATGCTAGTTCTCCATTGAACATAATAATAGAAGCTAGTTTAAGACCCAAAGCAGAAAAGAATTTGATCTATTAAGATAATTGATGCAACCACATATTAAAAAGACACAGTTAAAGGAAGAGCACTAACATTCATGTTAAATATTCCCAAATGGACAGTACAATATAATGTGACATCCATTAGTGAAGCAACTCACTAAAGTCTATGCAATTAGAAAATCTAACACACCTGAATTATACATCACTTGACATTTTGCCCGTAAGAATCCGAGATATCTGCAGACCTCTGCTGAATGCTTCATTAAAGAGAATTCTCGTCTGCATGGACTGGAACCCTGGCATCCACGATAGTAGAGCAACTGGAGCCATAACAATCACCCCAAAAAGTATATCATACAGCCGAGCCAGAGATACCACAGTTTCCCAGACCCAAGTACGACGTAAGCATGGGTGTAAAACTTGTGCAATAGAAATCATACCCCATCCCGTTGGAATGAAAGCCAAAAGGCTTGTCAGCAGATCCATTAACACAAAATTAGTGAACCGCAAAAGTATTATAATCACCAGGATTACAAGACAGATGATGAAAAACTGCACTGATCGATAGTAGATATGACTTTTTGCAGCATACTTCTCTGCAGTGCGTGCAATGAGCACATAAACTGAAATTGCCACAACAATGTATATCCATGATAAAAGATAGACCAAAATACTGTCACTACCGCTAGCAATTCCAAGCTGATATACGATACCATACTGGAAAAAGAAAAATCGAAGGTCGAGAATTATCTCAAGTACCTTACCCCATAAACCGGTATTTCGCAGATGATCTTGTTCTTCATACCACCAGGTTTCCCAACTCTGTTCTGACTTTGTAAAAACCCCACCCCTGAACCAGATCCAGTTCATGAAATCATCAAAGTCATATACGGTTTTCAACCAATCAAACCCTGATGGATTGAACACAAAAGGTGCCATTATCCACGATACCACCAAGAACCAGCTAGAAATGGTCAAAGCAATGTACACAAAACTGTCCCTCGCAACTGGACTGTACGAAGCATATACAGTTAGAATCAGTCCCAGCTCAATGGCCTTCACAAAGTGGCTTCGGGCATAAAGCCTATAATTTTCTGCAAAATTCTTGTGCTGCACGACAAATCCTCGCCCAGTTGCCCGATACTTAGCACCACCGTGAAGAATGGTTCGTCCAAAGTAGTGAGTCTTCGTTCCCATAGAGAAAGTGTAAAAAACTGAAGCAAGCTGGAGCTGCATTGTCATGAAATCCCACACAGCAGGCAGAAAGCCATGTTCAAGAGAATTCTCGACAATCATTGGAAGAGCCGTAAATAGACCAAGTTGAATGATGAATTGCTGATTAAGAATTGCCCCAAGTGCTCTATTATTGGAAGCATTACCCATGACAGAACCCTCAGTCCCACTGAGAGCCAGATAAAGACGGCCCCATAAGAAGGCAAAGACAGTAAGGACAACCACCATAGTATTGAAATAAAAGCCCACTGTTGTATAGAAAAAGGACAGCATTCTAAAAATCCAATCTGTGACCCAACCGGTACACATCTCTGCTCAGTACTTGCTCCCCATTCCCACTAGCGACTTTTGCCTCAAACATGGAAATTTGGTTCAAACCAACATCCCGCCCCTTCCCGACTTGAATATACTCGTGGTGCGTGACATTTCCACCTCGTAAAGTACAGTTGAATCCAGCAAATATGTCTTCACTGATATTTATGACCCTAGAGGCTTTGCTTATACCGCCACGGGTGATAAACCAAAGACGGTCAAAAACGTCTGGATGACCATAGTGCATTCTAACCTTCAGAGGGTTTGCTAGTACACGCTGCCCAAGCGTAACAAAACTTGTTTCCTGAGCAGACATGAACCAAGCAAGAGAAGACACTGACCCTGTAAAAACATGCTCCCGAACACCTAATATCGTGGGCTTCCTAATTCCATAATATATTGAGAACTCCTCCAAAAGATTTCGCATTTTGAGAGCCTCTTCAAAATAATTATCTTGATTCATGTCTATTGTTTGAACTGCCTCCCCCTGGTGAATACAATTGCATGATTTTGGTTTTCCGGCTTTGCCTTCCCCAAGTTTCAAGGGCCCTGGCAGCCTGATTCGATAAATTTCCACCTCACTTCTGCAGCTGTCGGTCATACTTCACAAGAACAGAGTAAAATTCGACTTCGTCCCTGCCAGTATAAACCTCATCCACGTAGGCAACACGAAGGGCTTCATTGTTCTTCATCAGATACAATATTTCTTCAGCATGTGGATCCTTTTTTGCTTTCTGAGAACCATAGATTTGGCACGTTATCACATATGTGAACTTCATCATAGCAGTTCCATACTCATGACCCTTGTACAAGGAACTTATGCTACTACGTGCCCAACTCAGGTTCCGCGAAGAAGCTGATTTCCCTGAGAGAACTGAGCCATCTGATTCTCCAGTGCCTCGCCTCACAGAACTGACTGAACCTAGTTCCCTAACACCTTCCCGAATATCCATTTCTGAAGCAAAATCTAGATAGGCTAACATCTGAAGAGCCTTGTAGTAATACATCATTCCCCTCACAGTACGGTTAAGAGTCTGTCCTCTATGAGACGCCCAGAGTCGGAGTTCTCTAAGTTTGCTGGACCAAATCTCTTTATCGTTCTATCATTCCTTCGCGCCGCATTCGCTCCAAGAAATTTGACCACTCGTCATCATAAATTTTCTGCAAGTAGAAAAGGGTGGAGATGCCATCTTCATTTTCAGTCCGAAGCTGTTCTTTACTGTAGAGGACTTCTTCATTATAGTAAGGAGTCAAGACACTAAAAGCTGTCATCTTCTCCACTTGAGGGGCATGAGGCATATTCATGAACAACGAGTTACTGAAGAATGCAATTCTGCGCCTGGCCTCAAGATTTTTGGGAATATTGTGCATTGAATCTCTTGAAACCAGAATTGTTTTCAACCGCCGCACTTGCCTATAGAAGTCCAAGTCATTGGCATCTGGTAATTTGATGGCATTGGCAAATAGCAAACCAGTTGCATCGGTTCTTTGTGCAGCCAAGCCATGTTGCCTGAGGTCTTCAATTTTCCTCTTTTGCTTGGGGAGGTCTCTAATGGAGATATCATAGAGAGTTTGCAAAACATTGACAAGCTTGTTCATATCTTTCTTTTCCTTGATAAGGATGTCAAGAAGAGCTACGAGTTTAGAGTGGATGCTGGGCAAGGCACTCATCACATAGGCCTGCGTGAAGCTCCCCTCTTGAACAGCTCGATCAACTTCATCGAGATAATTCTTGACAATAGAATGCTCTTCACTGTCCTCCTTAATGATTACAAGAAGCAAGTGCTTCATGCTATCATATGCTTCTAAGACTGCACACCGCCGATATTCATTTTTACATATTTTTTTCCACAGAACTCTATCCGAAGTGTGAAGCTCTTTAGCTTGGCCCAGAGCAAGCAACAGTTCATTACAAAGAAGCAGACAGGGCCATCGGACAACCCTAATACCCCACTCATTACGAGGCAATTCCATCAACTCAACCTCGAGGTCACTGATTATATCCTCTTCCCTGAAAGTGGCAACTATCTCATTCCATATCAATGCAAACCTCTTCGCCTCCACCTGATTTGATTCCAGCTTCTTGTAAGGCTTTCCAAGACCATATCTGAGCTTCAGACGGTGAACAGCATCATGAAACTTGTTCCTGAAAGTCCCCTTCTCCCTGAACAATGGCTCTTCCGGCATCAAATTGAACTGCATGGCACTGGCGAAGAACTGAAACCTAAGCCTCAGCTGGTGGATACTCCTAATCTCCCCAAGGTGGGGGGGGGGGAGGCGGCGGGGCCTTGGCACTGCCGGGGGTGATGCAAGGGGGCGCCCGGGGGGTGGGGGGTAGGCACGGGGAGCCTGCGTCTGCCGCCGGGGACCAGGGAGGGGGAGGCGGGCCGGAGGGTAGATGCCCGGCAGCAGCCGGGAGGGGAGGGGAGCTGCAGCTTTGGGCTAGGGCAGGGGAGGCGCCGCGGCGCGGCCAGGGGTGGGGGCAGCGGCTGGCAGGTGCGCGGCTGCAGCTGCGGCCTGGCGGGGGGTGGCGGACGCGCGGGGCAGCGGCGCGGGGATCAGCCCGTAAGGGGAGCACGGCAGGGCCGAGGGGGCGCGTTGCAAGGGGCGCCGGGAAGGGACTCAGGAGAGGAGAGGAGGGGGAATGATTTCTAGCCGTTGGATCACGATCCAACGGCAAATTTGAGCACAACAACTTGCCTGTGCTCAAACACAGAATCCTTTTCCTCATATATATATATTATTTATTTTCAATTGATCTAATTTTCCTACTGATAATATAAAAAATAATTAAAAATCTGATAATTGTCTATTTTATACACTTTAACCTCATTCTTACGTGGTTTAATGGTAATTAGTTCTTGAAATTTTTAGTGTTTTTAGTCTGTTTTAGTGATTTTTAGTTAGTTTAGTTGATTTTAGTTTTTATTTAGAAATTATTAATTTTAGTAATTATATTAGAGCATTTATTTCATTTTTATTCCTCTTGAATATTTGTAGGAAATTGGAGCATTAAAGTCATGAAAAAGCGCGAGTAATAAAGAACAATCAATTTCTTTGGAGAACAGCTTTAAGTCGTTAATTGTGAAGGAAAGGACCCATTTTTGGTAAAACTGAGGAAGTGGACATTGGTGGAAACTCGAAGGATTTGGATTTGTCAATTCTAAACAAAGAATCTGTTCTGGGAAAAAATAGCAAAGAAGTGGAAGACGTGATTTTTCCTGGCGTCGCAGCGTCGTTGGTTTTAATATTTCATTTGTATTCACTCGTTATTAATTTGTGAGGGCCCGGTTCTTAATTTGGGATAGATTTATATAATTTGGGAAGCGTGAACTGGGGATTCTCTTTCTTCTCTCCAGCGGCTCTACTCTAAGTTTGTAGATTTTTCAAAAGAGAATAAGGCCGTGAGATTGACGGTTCAAAACAGGAAGCGTGAAAATAGTTTTTTTTGGTGCTTTACTGTATTATTTGATGGATCGTTCACGTTCACTTGATTTATTGGTTTTGATTTTATATTTTATAGAGAATTTATTTTATACTAAAAACAAGATCAAGCCATGCAAACTGAGTAATTTATTTTTATTTATTGTTGCACCAAACTTATGTATTGTACTGCACCACACGATCAAGCCATGCAATGGTAAAGCTATATCTGACTCGGCCGACGTTAATTATATCATATGCTAAACCCACATGGCTCAACCTTGCCATGGAGACGTCGTCAAAGATAGTTGCTGATTTACATGAAAAAAGAGAGGGAAGATAAGGTGATGAATGGGTTGGACCAGTGAGGATTCAGAGCTAACCGAGGGATGAAGAGGAGGCCACTTCTATAAATAGCCCAAACAAATGAATTGTCAGGGCTGAATAAAAATTTTGGGAGGCAGCCAGGTTGCTGTTTGGAGAAGAGAATGTGCAGCTGTGAAGATTGAAGAACCTCTACTTGCTTCGCCGGAGTTCTATTGTCTCACCGCCTCGCCGGAGTATGGTGTTGTCGGCTGTTGTGAGAAACCCACCTCCTCCCCCCCCCCACCACTTGCTACCATAGCTTTGTAGGTTAGAAGCCTTGCCCATAGTTGCTGCCTCGCCGACAGGCTACCTTAGTGTTGTTGCCCAAACCCACAACCCTCGACTTTGCTGTCCCCTGGAGGTTTACATTGTTGTCTTGCCTCATCGACGTGGTGCCGTGGAGGTTTAAAGTCAAGGAGGTACTGTCGCCACCTTCAAGCATTGCCTCGACCTGTTGCCGTGGACGCCGGAGTTCGTCGCTGCCCCTATCCTTGATGTTGTCTTGGAGTTTTCCGAGTTTTGGTGCTGCCTATCATATTGGTCTCCAAAGTGCATTGGAGTACGAGTTCTCAAAGCAAGAAGTCCCTGACGTGCTGCCTTGGAGATTATCAAGCCACTCAAAGTTTCACATCATTGATGTCGTCATGCCTTTGTTGGAGCAAGCTTGTCCTTGCTGCAGTGAACCGCCAGAGATTGAGTTGTGCTGAGGAGAACAGGTGCTACCGGGAAGGCTTGCTGAAAGTTATCCATCACCAAGCTTCGCCGAGTTTATTGCTGCCGGAAACCATGAACGTATCGGAGCCAACCTGCCCATGAATGATAGTTACTGCAATCTAGTCTCCCCTGGTCATTGTAGCTTTGTCGTACGGAACCAGATCGTGCTAATTTGGAGGGAGAAGGAGCACTTTTAGTCAATGCATTGACTCAAATTGATGGTTGAATTGACCTGCTCACACAGGTATAAAACCTTGGATTACAGGTTTTACACCCCCTCCATTGTTGTTCTGAGGTTGTCACAGACTTCGCTTGCTACTGTGAAGTCTTGTTGCTGTTCGAAGGCATGCTACAAGACCGCTGATCAAAGTGGACTTTGCTTAAGGGAGTGTTGTTGCATGACTCTTTGCTAAGAAGAGAGCAATCACTCTTACAACCTCATTGGAGTCCATGTTGTCTTGCTACTCATGTCGGAGCTCCGCTTCGTTGACCGGAACAAATAGCAGTTGGAGAAGGAAGACGAAACATGAAGAGAAGGAGAAGAGTGCATGGTTGCATAAATCGGAATTGGAATCGGAATCGGTTTTTGAAGGAGTCGGAATCGGAATCAGGAATCGGTCTAAATCGGACAGGAATCAGTTCAATTGAATCGGTCCAAATTAGTTTAATCGGTCATATATAATAATTTGACAATTCATAATATAAATATATTAAAATTAGGTATTGATGTTATTTTGATATTATTCTATGTATTATAATTTATGATATTTTTAAATATTTTTAAAGATTTTTTAAAATTATTTAGAATTAATTATTATTTTTGACTCGAGTTAGACTCGAGTCAACTTTTAATTATGAGAATGCCACCCTCCGCCGCCGCCGGCGGCCCGGTCGGCGACGAGTCTCGCGGCCACTGCACTGTCGACCGGCCACACATCGGAGGCCCGGTTGCGAGGGCGCGGCGATGTCGGCAGCCCGGTCGGAGGAACAGTCGACAGCCTGGAGTCGGCAGCGATTCGTATGTCACAGAGCCGATTTGGTCCGGCCATACGTCGGCAGCGACGTTGCGAGGTCGGCGGCGAGCCAGGAGTCGGGGACGTACGACGGAGGGTGAAAACGGGGCGGCGGAGGGCGGATGAGCGGGTTAATTTTAGGTTTTTAAAATTAAAATTACCATTTTACCCATGCTTAAATAATTTAATAAAAATCATACCTAGGGTATTTTGGTAATTTATAAAAACGATTCTGATTCCAAGTTAAATCGGTAGGAATCGGGCGAAATCGCCTGATTCGAGGCCGACCAATTCGGCCCCGAAATCGGATCGGCGCGTTGCCGATTCGTGCAACCAGGGAAGAATGAGGTAGAAGGCATTGGACCCGATTGCCCATCTTCCATGATTTATGTCCAGCTTATTTGTCCGACTCCTCGAATGTCATTCATGACTCTCGTTCAAGACCTGGATAGTTGCTGTACACATCTGGTACAGCCAACTCATTCCGACCCAAGCCAAGTCCTGATCAGTCCAGTTCGATGTGAACTTCGGACGGACAGACAAAGTTATTTTGAAGATCTGAAAATTAGAAGATGAACTAGGGCCTTGGAGTTGAAGATTTCAAAGGCGAATCAAATTAAAGACAATATAATTCAAAATTTGATGTAAATAGTAAAAATCAAAAGAAAATAATGAATTTATTGCTATCAAGCAATTGTGGTCTGATTTAGGGATTCAAATTAATCCCTAACGAACCACATAAAAAGTTCCCGTGTATTATTCTTTCCTTGTGATACTTTATTTTTATTTTTATTTTACTCGCACATTTTCTTTGCCTGGTAAGGGCGCATCTGTCCTACTGAACCTTTAAATCCACTCAACTTGAAGCATCACCGTAGAGCCATTCCATGCCTGAACATTTATTCAATTAGTCATTGCAGTATGATGACGTTCGAAGAGAGAAGTTATACTGCATGATTAATTAAATAATAAATTGAGTTAACTCAATCAGTATGTGATCTATAGAACATGGTCTTAAATTGAAGGTGTAAAACCCACGATTCGAGTCAGGGTTTTATATTCAGAACCGGTCGGGTCGACCGTTATTTTTCGAGTTGAGTCAGTTTCAGGACACGTGTACTGAGCCGATGTCAGTCGCGTGTATGAGCTATGAGGGTCATGCGTACCCAAGTATATGATGATAACGTCATGAATACAGCAGAACAGAATGAGTTATCAGAATATATGAGAGTATGCCAGTGATTTTTTTATTTTATATATAGTGGATCGTAGAATTAGTTTTAGGGCCGTTTACCGCGTTAGGACGCGTCGCGGGCATTTTGGGTGGGTTGATAGTTCTAGAGCATATCATTATAATTTTTTTGGTGTTGTTTGATTTTACGGGATTTTTCCCGATTTTTATGAATTTTTTTAGGATTTAATACG